>CAUYON010094303.1:0-27785 GCA_963573935.1 Arctocebus calabarensis | reverse complement strand
TCTTTAAATTATCCCAGAGCTCTCTGAGAGAATGATCCATTTTTGTTCTCTATTCCTCCTCCTCTTTGAGCATTTGGGAATGTTCAAAAGCTTTGTCTTCAAAGTCAGAAATCCTTTCTTCTGCCTGCGCCATTCTGTTACAGAGGGTTTCTACTGTATTTTTCAGATCTTTGAGGGCTGCAACTTCTTGTCTCAATGTGTCAAAATCTTTGGTGATTTTGTCTTTGAATTCATTGAATTCTTGAGCCAACTTTTGAAATTCTCCTTGAATTTCTAATGCCAACTTTACCTCTGTTCTATTAATCTTATTTGCAATACAAATTCTGAATTCAATTTCTGACATCTCAGCCATCGGTTTATGAATGGGATCTTCGGTTGTGTCTGCCATTTCGTTCCTTGGGAGTTTTATCTACTCTGCTTATTCATGTTACCAGAATTTTTCTGCTGATTCCACCCCATGATTATTTTACACCATTTTGCTAGATGAGCAGATAAGGTGAAGTTGGGTTGGGGGGTCCAGGAGTAGTGATTAACCAGCTGTTTGCCAAATATCTGGGACTGGTGTCTGTACCTTTTCCCCTAGAGCTTTTCCAAGGATCCATACAGTGCTACAGCCTGAGAAACTAGGGACCTGCTTAGTGTGGTGGGGCTAAAGTGGCTCTGCCTTATTTTCAACTGGTCTCTGTCCTACCCTAGTGAATCTATTACTCTGGGTTGAAGTCTCAGCTGTGGAGAAATACCAGCAATTAAGTCACCCCACTCCCCACAGGTAACAACTGTAAAAGGAAAATCAAACCTTCCCACAACCACACACCCCTACCACTTTGGATAGTCCTTGGGTGATTGGCCCAGTTCAAGATTTCCAAATTAATTGTCCTAGTCAGCACTGGTCTCAGGTGGGAGAGTTCAAAAGGTCTCTGGCAACTAGATAGCAGGGGTCTGCTGGCAGTTTAGCTATGACTAGTTCCAGTACTCTGTGAGGTCAGAAGGACTCACCCAGGAAATCAATTAGTCTGTGAAGGTTGATGCCGCCTTCCCCACCTTGCACCTCTGTCACACCCAGTCACTGGTAACCCCACAGGGCTATGACCCAGTTCCCTCCAATAAGCAGACGCTCTAGAGGTTTGCCTGAGTCACAGGGAGATCTATGTCTCCTCGGCCAGGCCAACACTCTCTGCCACTATCTGGCAGGGGGAGCTGAGATCTGACAACCTTGGGTGCTTAATGGAGACTGGGGCAGTTCACTCAGTTCCAGCTCAGCCCCTGATTGATGTTGTTGACAGACCAAAACAACTTCACAAAATTTGTTTCTGTCCTAGCTATATTCCCCAGATCAGATGTTGTTTGAGTTCACAGAAACTGCAACTCATTTCCTGTTTCTGCTGCTCCCTGGAGCTGATGTGCCTGTCTTGACTGCAATCTTTGTTGGGGCGGGTGCAGCTAGAGCTCACACTCAGCTTTCAGTTTCTGCCTCTTCCCACCTGCCTTTGTCTCAGCTATGATCTCTTAAGGGCCGGGGGCTTCTTAGCCTCACTAAAGCAGCACTTCTGACTCATCCCCACCCTGGGAGTATGCTATCTCTGAGTGTGCATATTCTAGTCCCCTGCCTCACCCAGGCAGATACCTCTTCAGGCATACCCTTTACTCATGGGGCCCTCATTTCCATCCCTGATCTGTTCCGCCAGTGGCTACCACCAGAGAAGATGCCCGTCTTCCTCTGGTTGCCCAGAGAGACAGGGAGTGTCTCTCCAAAATGTCCCCAGGGGTGTGAGTCCTAATGTTCCCACCACTACCACTGCTGCTCTGTGCTGCAGGGCACCGCCTCTCCCTCTCCAGTATGCTTCCCTCTAAGTTGGTCATCTTCTTTTTACTCCCCTGCCACAGAATCAGCACAGACCTGCAACTGCCAAGGCCCTGTCCACACCTCTTGAGAAAATGCCCAGGAACCTGGACTCCATGGGGGACAGGCTTCCAGATCTAAGGGTGAGAGTGGAGGGGAATGCTGGGAGTTCAGAATTGCAGGCAGAGAATATATACAGTTTTATGCCTGCCAGGAGAGTGCCATGTCACATTCTTAAGTCCTCTCTAGAGAAGGAGTTCTGGTTTTTAGAGGGTCTGTCCCATGGGATAAAATAGGAGAGGATCTGAATTTTGCTCGCTTGTTTGTATAGAGTATACTGTGAGCTGTTCTCATGGGGGAGGGGACTCTCATCCACTTGGCAATGGATTTTACACCTATTGTTTTTTTCCTTGGGGTCACAGCTCACCTCAGCAGGGTTGATGTGCATTCTTCAACCTCCTCTCTTGGCTCAGCTCCCAACCATTGGCTTACTTGCTAAACTTCTGTCCTTTAACTCTCTTTCTGGATGGGAGCCTCTGCGGAAAGCTGGTTACAGTCAGCTATCTTGCCTCCAACCCCAATATGCTGAAATTTTAAAGAAATTTCTTTTTTTTCTTTTGAGTATTTTTTTTAATTTTTTCAAATTAATACAAGGGTACAATTTTTAGGTTACATTGTTCCCACTTCTAGGGTAAAGTTCCATTTGTAGAAGAGCCCTTCACTCAGGGGGTGTGTTGTATACCCTCAGAATGTGCATATTAGCTGGGATCCCACCTCAGATTGTGCATATTAGCTGAGATCCCATCTCATGCCCTCCCTCCTTTTGCCAAATGTCCTCCCTCCTCCCCCCTTCCCTCTTCCCTCTACCCCCAATCTTGACTATATTAGTGTTTTATTGTTATTATGTATGTTATTATGTTTATTGTAATTATTTATATATTGATTTCATATTAGCATGGAGTACATTAGATATTTATTTTTCCATTCTTGTGATACTTTACTCAGGAGAATTTATTTCAACTCCATCCAGGTAAATGTAAAAGATGTAAAGTCTCCATATTTTTTAATGGCTGAATAACATTCCATGGTATACATATACCACAGTTTGTTGATCCATTCATGGGTTGATGGGCACTTAGATTGTTTCCATGACTTGGCAATTATGAATTGAACCTCAATAAACATTCTAGTGCAATGTCTCTGTGGTAAAATGATTTTTGTTCTTCTGGGTAGATATCTAGTTGTGAGATATCAGGGCCAAATGGAAGGTCTGCTTTAAGATCTTTGAGGATTCTCCGTACTTCTCTCCAAAAAAGCTATATTTGTTTGCAATCCCACCAGCAATGTAGGAGTGTTTCCTTCTCTCCACATCTACACTAGCATCTGGTGTTTTGGGACTTTCTGATGTGGACTAATCTTGCTGAGATTAGATGATATCTTCGAGTGGTTTTCATTTGCATTTCTCTGATGATTAAAGATGATGAGCATTTATTCATGTGTTTTTGGCCATTTGTCTGTCATCATTGGAGAAGTTTCCATTCAAATCTCTTGCCCACTTATACAGAAAGTTGCTTGTACTTTTCTTCTTGTTTAATTGGAGTTTCCTATAGATTCTAGTTATCAGGTCATTGTCAGATTCATAACATGCAAAAACCTCCCATCCCAAAGGCTGTCTGTTTGCTTTGTTTGTACCCTTAGCAGTGCAAAAGCTTTTTAGCTTGATCAAATCCTAGTTACTTATTTTTGGTGCTGCTGTAATTGTGTAGGGGAGGGAGGAGGTCTTCCTCATAAAGGTTTTTACCAAGCCAATATCTTCAAGTGTTTTCCCCAACCTCTCTTCTAGAATTTTTATTGTTTTGTGTCCTAAATTTAAATATTTTATCCAATTTTTGTCAATGGTGAGAGGTGCAGGTCCAATTTCAGTTTTCTACATGTGGATAACCAGTTCTCTCAGCACCATTTGTTAAATAAGGATTCTTTTCCCCATTGCATGTTTTTGTTGGGTATATCAAAGGTTAAATGAAAATATCTAACTGGGTTCATCTCTAGATTGTCTATCCTATTCCATGGACCTTCATACCTATATTTGTGCCAGTACCGTGCTATTTTGATCACTATAGCCTTATAATATAATCTGAAATCTCCCAACAAGATGCCTCCAGATTTGTTTTTATTTATAAGAACTATATATAATCTTCAGGGTTAAGTATGGAGAATTCTCAAGGAAGTAAAAGTTGACCGGCATTTGATCTTGCAATATCATCACTAGGTATCTACCCAGATATATAAAAATCATTTTACAACAAAGACATTTGCACCAAAATGTTTACTGCAGCCCATTTCACAATAGCCAAGTTGTGGAAGCAGTCTAAATGCCCATCAACCCATGAATAAATAAACAAATTGTGGTATATGTATACCATGGAATAATATGCAGCCATAAAAAAGAGGGTGACGTTACATCTTTTATGTTTACCTGGATGGAGCTGGAACATATTCTTCTTTGTAACATATCTCAAAAATGGAAGAAAAAGTATCCAATGTCCTCAATACTGTTATGAAACGAATATATAAACACTTACACATTCATATGAATGATACAATACAAAGATAGCCCAGAAAGAAAAAGAGGAGAGGAAGAAGGGGGAGGGGGAGAGGGCGAATGGAGGAAGGGTATTTGGTGGGATGTCACCCAACGTACACAATGCAAGGGTACATTTCAAACAACTAAGAATGTATTATAAATGTCACACCACAAAAATAAGTAAATGAGGTGATGGTTATGTTAATTAGTTTGATTTAAGCATTCCACATTGTACATTGAATCATCACATTGTACCTCATAAATGTATAGAATTATGATTTAATAAAAATTAAGTTAAGAAATAAATTATTACAAGAGTAACTGGCTCCTTTGGATCATAAAACTTTTACTTTAGGGAAGTTCCCACTATTACCCTAATATGTATCTCTTCTCATTGTACCTGAATTGTGTGGCCTGCAGCAAGAACTCTGTAAAAGAGGAGGGCCTAGAAATACCCTCATGGTAATCTGGGTCCTTAAACTTTATCCATCTGGTGTCATAGTGGCCTGATAATCTTGTAAGTCTGATTGTTTACTGGAGCCCAAAAGATTCACTGGTAGACATTGCAGCTATGTATCTAAACTCTACTACTTGACAGGTCCATAGGAGAAGCTTTAAAGTAAACAGTCAAAGCAAAAGGATGATACATAGTTTCCTTGATGAAAACTCTGAAATATGAAGTCAGTCATCATAAATAAACAGAAATTCAAAAGAGTACTACATGAAGCTTAGGAGAAAGAAGGAAAGATCCAATTCTTTGGTATTTTAAGTGCTTATTATGTTTCCAGCAGTGCACCAGGCGTCCTATATCAATTAATCCTTAAAAGAATCATAGGATGAGCATATTGTTATTCCTGTTTGCAAATGTGGATAATAAAGATCAGAGAAAGTGACTGCCTAACATTACAGCAATTGCTTAATACATCTATGCTACTACGACAGAATACTAGATGCTCAGTAATTTAGAAAGGAAAGAGATTTATTTGGCTCACATTTCTGAGGATGTAAAGTCAAAGAGGATGGCACTGGCATCTTCTCAGCATCTGGGGAGGACTTTCTTGCTGCTTCACAACATGGCAGAAGGGCAAGAAAACATATGATAGCAAGACAGGAAAAGGAAGCCAACTTTGGCAACACCTAACCATTCCTGTGATAAGAGAATTAATCTGTTCATGAGACTGAAGTCTCCATGACCTAATCACCTCTTCAAATACCAGCCTCATGACATTGTTATAATGTCAATTAAATTTCAGCATGATTTTTGAAGGTGACATTTAAACCACAGAAACTAATCAGTGGCTAAGCTGCAAGGTCTTTCTAAGACTATGCTCTTTCCACTACATTAGACTCCTCATTGGTTCTTCATTCAACAAATAGTTATCAGCCAGGTACTATGTTGAGTGCTGGACAAATAAGAGAAGATCTCCCACAATGCATGCTGCTTTCAAAGAACATTAAGAGCAGGGGAGAGGGCGACGCCTGTGGCTCAGGCAGTAGGGCGCCGGCCCCATATACCAAGGATGTCAGGTTCAAACCTGGCCCTGGCCAAACTGCAATCAAAAAATAGCCAGGCATTGTGGCAAGCACCTATAGTCCCAGCTACTTGGGAGGCTGAGACAAGAGAATCGCCTAAGCCCAGAAGGTGGAGGTTGCTGTGAGCAATGTGATGCCACGGCACTCTACCGAGGGTGACAAAATAGGACTCTATCACTACAGAAAAAAAAAAAAAAAAAGAGCAGGGGGAGGGACAGACAAATAGCCAACCAGAGAAAAGAGTTCCAGGTGCTACAATATGGAAAACCAAGAGTGTGATGGAGCTTTCAGCAGACACACTTAATGCAGCCTGGGGGTCAGGAAAAAACTTTCTTGAAAAGATAGAACTCTTGAAGTGTGCAAAGAGCATCTAAGAAAAGTTGGGGTAGGATGGAAAAGAATATTGGAAGCAGAAGACAACTCTACCTGCAGACTCAGTGATGACAGAGCACACAATAGGTTCAGAAAACAGAAGATTGGAGGGGGACAAGGAAAGGAAGAGAAGTGTGAGAGATAATATCAGAGAGATGAATCACAAAGTATATATGCCATGGCAGGTACAGAGTTAGGCATAATTATATTAATGTGATCAAAGTCACTTACCACATTAGGAAAACAGAATATGGGCTTAACTTTATTTGAAAGAGTCAGAAAAGGCCTGGTCTTTAAGAGGAGTTAACTAGCTGATGTGTGAGAAAGAGAATCCCAGGCAAAGAAAGCAGCTTATATAAAAGTATAGCATCAAGAAAAGTATGACATATTTGGGAACCAGAAATAATTCAAAGTTCTTTTGAAGAAATAAGGAAAGAGATGATGAAACTAGAAAGGAAAATCGGGGCCAAATGATAAATGGCTCTGTCTAGAAAGTTAAGGAATACAGACTTCATGAAAAGCAATGGAGAAGCATTTCAGGACTTTAAGAGGAGGGCATTATTTTCAGATTTCAATGTATAAAAAAGCACAACCCAAGTAATGTGGAAATGCTTTTCTGAAAGGGGATGGAGGTGGAAACATAAAACTAGTTAGAATCCTGTTGCCATCACTGTGACATGTTGACCAGCAAGTGGAAATGAAGACCATGGGACACTTGGGAGAAATGTTTTCAAATACAAACAAAGGAACCTGATGGCCAAATGGATATTGAGACTATAGGAGAGGAATCTAAGATGCTGTCCAGAATGATGTACTTAGAACACAGACACATATATATGTGCCATACAGGGAGCATCTGAATAATCTGTGCTAATATTTTAATACATGTAACAGAAAGTGTTAATTCAGGCCTTCCAAAAAGTAGAAACTGAAGTGAGATTAGATGTCAAAGAGATTTTAGGTGGGAGGGAGCCAGAGGAGGTTCATATAGTATTCAGATAGTAAGGTAGGTCTGACAGCTGTACAAGAGAAGGGAAAGAAAGAATTGGATAAGGAGAGTCTGAAACTGCTCATAACTCTAGGAAATTTTCAAGCAAACTGAGAGTGTGTTGAAAGAATCCTGTGACTTAGCAGAATGGACCTGCCTTTGTACTCCACAGGGCTCCATCACTGGGTGCGAGAAATCCTCTGGAAGTGTGGCCTTGTAGAGATGGATTCAGCAGCTGGGATCGTTAGCCAAGTGTGTCCCCACAGGGGAGATCTTAGCTGTGCATTTTCATGGCTGCCACAAAAGGGGGCTGAAGAAAAAGGTCACGTGTGCCAGGACTCCCTTGTGATGGAATGATTCCTTCAGTGCATCTGAAGCATCTGTTTCAATGATGCTTGTTTCTGTCTTTATTATATACTAGATATGATGCTTTGAGAATAGGGTCCAGTATAGTGCTTGGTGCACAGTGAGTGTTAAATAAATGTCTGTGGTAAAAATGAATGAACTGCAATCAAGGTAAGCCAGAGTCAAAAGGGAGTGAGAAATGTGTTTATTCCTAGAATATCACAGTGGTATTCAGTGGCTAGCCAACACCATGCCTTTATCAAAAACATCTGTTAGAGGAGCAATATAGATACAAGCCTTAGCAACCAAGAAAGATCAGTTCAGAAATCTTTCCTCTCTGGCTGCAAGTATCCTGTGTGGCAACAGATGAATACCAAGGCTCATGCCAAGGAACATGCCCAGGAAACTTCACTGACAAATTTCTAAAAATATATTTTTCAGGGTTAACCTGGAAATGTTTCTCTGGCCATCAGCCCTGCTCCACCAAGTCACAATGACAAGTTAATTTCAATGAGATCATGAAAGTTTACTTACTCTATAAGTGCAGATGTGCTGAGAACAAAATCAAGTTATTTATTTCATCTATAAGTAATATATTCTTTCTCCTGATCCCCAACTTGCTGGTTGGGGGAGGTACTTAATCCAATGATACAATGCAGTGTCTTCAGAATGTTTAGTCTCTTTAGATATAAAGACAAAAATCTCTCATACATACACTCCCTGCCATGATTCTTCCTTTAAATAGGGTCTGGAGTATGTGGAGAGAACTAAGATTAATTCTACCTCATGGCACCAGAGAAGTGTTTGTATTTTCTGCCTCAGAGGCTTTTTCTCCTGCAGCTTCCAAGGAGAGGTCCTCTGCTACCGGGTGCCACAGCTTACAGGCTGAGTATGTATCAATGCTTTGCTCCCACTGACTGCAAACTGGGAGCTTTTAACCATTTCTCAAAGGGAAGACATCAGGGTTCTCACCTTCCCTACTTGCATACCCTTTCTCTTGCCCTCTTCTCATCACTCCATCCTATAGGAACTAGAAGGTGCAGGCTTCCCCTTACCTTGTGTTCTCTCACACCATCACTAGCAACAAGCATCATGGATTTACCATCATAAGAGACTTCAGGTTCAACCTTAATAGGTTAAAATAAAAACAGCTAATATTTTTGTGCATTAACTATCCTTTGCATAGCCTTGTATTGCTTTACATACACTGCCCTATTTAATCCCCACTGCAATCCTATGAAGCATACCTGTTTTCTAGTGAAGTATGAAGAGGTTTAGTAGTAACTTGCCAAGGTTCATGCATCTAATGAGTGGTAGGGTCAGGATTCAAACTCAAGTATATTTGACTTAAGAACTAATGCACTAACACTGGACTATAAATACACAAAGCTATGCCATATATTTTTCTGGTCCAGCAAAACATAGAAATACCAGAAAATAAAATATAATTATCATCAGCAGTTGCTGAAGATTATAGGTCACTTTTACATTCTTAAAACAGAATCTCTTGCGAAATTAGACAAATAACATTGACTTTCCTTTCTACCTATCCAAAACTAGGAAAATTACAAACACAAATTTCAGACCCCCTAGGTAATCCTATTCATCTACTTTTGGAAAATAAAATGAAAAATTTACAATATAATGTTCAGTGGCAGGCATTGAAATATTGAGAAATATTATATCTGTTCTCTGATTTTTTTTCATTTATAATCTCCTGAATCCAATCTATTAAAGTAAAAGAAAATTGACTTGACAAGATGGTACCTTCCAGGTTTTCTCAAAACAGAGCTTAAAGCTTTAAGTACATCTGTTTCATGCCCTAGGATTCAGTGAGGAGCTGTCAGATCAGGTATTTCCCTAATGGATTTAGAAGACCAGAACCTCTCCAAAATAGCCAGACTTCCCACCATTGTTCCTCTAGCAACAGTAGAGCCTCTAGCAATATTCCTCAGCAATGTATCCACCACCGAGGCTCTCACTTCTACCCTCAACTTTGATTGATAGTAGTCCACATATGGCTGAGGTCACATACAAAGACTGAGATTTTCCAAGAGTCATCTCCAAATTTATCTGCAAAAAGGATTTGGGAATGGGGTGAAGTGGGGATGCCACATTTCCTCTCAGGAAACCAAATCACATCAGACTCCCACTCAGGGAATTCTGCACTTTCCATGAACACTACTGGTGCCAAAGTGGACAGTAATGGTGGATAGTAATGGTAACATCAGAGTATTGATTGCATCATATCAGAATCTGTTATGTCAGGGAAGGATGTGATGGTGCCACAATGGGAACAGAAGTGAGGGATCACTGTAAATGTCAGTTGAAGGCATTAATAGCCAAAGACCCAAGCTAAAGCCTCTAGCGAGATGTTATGTTCAATGAAAGGGGGGGAAAATCCCAACGCTTAAGACACTAGGCAGTCAGGAATTCAGGAAAGGGTTAAAGGACCATTAAGATCAGAGAAAGGCAAAGAAATGGCCAAAGTAACAAAGAATAGAAATGAGTGTTCAAGAGTAGGTGAGGGAGAGGTAAAGAGCATGGGGTCAGCTCAGGGTAGACCAAGGAGATACCAATCAAGACAGCACACAATTCCATAGTTAAACTCCCATCTGCTGAAAAGAAGCACAGATTTGTATTAATTGCAGAATTATTAGGCAGGAAAAAATGCCAATTTTAGAATTCTTATATTTTCCTGAATTATAAGTAAATCTTAAATCATTCTTTAAGTCTCAGTAAATACCTTTTGTAAAGGTGGTGTCAGAATTGGAAATTGGGAATTTTCCTAGAAGTTTCAGAAGGCAAAGTATCAATTTAAAAGCAAACTATACAGATCAAAAGACATTTTTTTCCTTTAAATTTAGAAATTAACATATAAATTCCAGAACAATTCCAAAATTGGTTTCTGGTTATATATAACCAAATGTGCAGTAATGTGATGAACCTTCATGCTATGTCAAAATATATCCCTTTTCACAAAACAACCGCCACCACCACAATAGCAATATTTATTGTTTATTCCACATAAGACTCTATAAATACTTTTCATGTTAACTTAATTCATTCCTTTCAACCACCCAATCAATCAACAACATACTATATTTATTTACATTTTATATATGAAGAAAGTTGAAAGAGAGAGAGGTTAAGCAGCTTCCCCAAAGACACCCAGTTCATAAAGGCCAGGGCCAGGATTTAAACACAAGCTGTCAGGCTTTGGGGTCCACATTCATGGCCACAGTGCTCTACACTTGAAATCTTAACTATTGTTAGAAATCCAGACTTAGAAATTCTTTGTGTCCTGAGTATATTCACAGATTTGAGACTTCTTCGTGATATTAAACAATAATATTCTTTCATTTGTCAAAAGATTGGTTAAACTTGTAAAAACAGTTTATGTTTCATAAGAATTTATAATTTTAAAACCAGATAAGCAACTTAGTAAAAATAAAATAAATAAAACCTGCTTGGTCTTTTGCCCAATCTAAAAAATATTAACTTGCAAATTTACTTTATCAAAATGATAATGAAACATAAGACACGATTGGAACCTAGAATCCAAGGTTCTTGATTTTCACTCCACTGCTTTTGCAATTATACAATGGGTTTGTGGAAACTACAATCCTATGGGAATTGATGTTGCTGAATAATTTGATATCAGTTATAATAACAGTCTTAGCTTCCTGAGTGCTGTACACAAAACACTGTGCTAAAGTGTCAGCACACATTGCCTCATGGATCTCTGACACCCTGCACCTTGTGAAGTCTATATTACAGTCCACATTTTAAGATGAGGGAAGAGAGGATCAGACAGGTATTAAAGTTACTCACTTGAAGCCAAAAATCTTGAATGATTGACAGAATCAGAATTCAAACCCACATCTACAGGACTGCAAAGCTTTGACCCTTTTCCTCAAGTCCACTACTTAATTTTATTTACATAAGTTTATCACTGTTAGTATCAAAATTTTAAAAAATTAAGAACCAGATTCATTATGTTGAGCTGATGACTTTTATTTTCTTTTTGAGAGAGAGAGTCTTAGTCTGTTGTCTAGGCTACAGTGCAGCTCAGCTCACAGCAACTTTAAACTCCTACATTCAAGTGATCCTCCTGCTGCAGACTCTCAGGTAGCCAGACTACAAGCACCTGGTACAACACCCGGCTAATTTTTCTTTTCTTTTTTTTAATAAAGACTGGGTCTCACTCTCACTCTTGCTCACACTGATCTCAAAATCTTAAACTCAAAGGATCCTCCCACCTCAGCCTCCCAGAGTGCTAGGACACAGCTCCATTTCTATACAGTGAGAATGTCCTTAGTACATTGACATTTTCTATAAACTACCTTATTCCTTCCCCTCAGAACAACTATCCAGAAAGAGACTGTGAGAAGTGTAGCCACCACCTTGGAACAGGTTCCCAGGTAGGGCCAGCACCAAAGCAGTCAGTATTTATCTCCCACTGATGTTACAGAACAAGTACCATGGGAGGTAAGGAGGAGTCCTGAGGTCTTAGACTCAGGCCAAAGGAGTCCAGGGTCTGTCCCACTCTCTCTACTACTCTAAGAGGAAAAGCATCCATTGGATCCAGGCTTAAGATGACCAGACTCACACCAGAGCATCTTCACAAAAGTCTTCTTCAGCTTATTGTTCCCAAGAATGAGAATAAATGAGTGGCCAACAGGATAAAACATTATAATTACTTCACTAATCATAACAGTCATCTTACTATTTGGTAGGAAATGATTGGACGATAAAATTAAAAAGGCAAGCAAGTAAAAGAGGAAGAAAAAGAAAAAGGAGAGGATGATTTTGATGGCCTTCTTGTGGGCCTCAGTGCTTGCATCTCTGGAGCTTGTATCACTTTGCTGCATCTGCCGAGTGTGCTTCCCCAGGGAGAGGAGGAGCAGAAGGTAGGCGGCCAGGGACACAATTAAGGGAGGGAGGTTCCACAGTGTCCCAAGAACATGCATCAGAAAATATTCATTTCTCTTCTTTCTGACATGTTCAGTCACATTCCCTGTGCCTTCAATTCCCCTGAGGACAGAATACATCTTAAATTCATTGACTAGAGATATGGTAGCAACACAGGATATAAGGAAGGAAGCCAGCAGCATCCACACAACCACCTTAGAAACTCTCCACTTAAGCCAGAGGAACGTGGAGTGGGAGAAGGTGGCAATTTTCAGGCAGTAGAGGACACCAAGGCAGGTGGAAAACCAAATATTCAGATGGTTTGTAAATGTCCAGAAAATATCAATAACTTTCATTACTATATTTAAATCTCGTAATTGGGAAGAGAACATCATTAAAACACTATCAGTGAAGAGAAGCCACAGCAGAAAAATACTCAAGAGGGCCAGGCTGGTGATGATGAAGTCAGACAAAGAGATTCTCTTGCTCTTGAACCAGCTGCTACCATTGACCAAGCCAATGAAACCATTCCCCAGAAGTCCCAGAATGAATTCAGCAACACACAGAACCAGGAATACTCCCTCAACGAACCCCAACATGTCAAGAGCTATGACGTCTCTGATCTTCTTTCTGTTGATGTGATCTGCTTACTGGTTTGAACTTTTCTCTGCGAATCTATCCGCTCTGCCTGTTGCTTTGCTGTACCTGTCTCTTAGCTCTGCCCAATTTAATCTGTCATACAGTATAGTTCAGTGAATCCTCTCTGGTGCTTTTAGGTTGGTCTGTCCTCTGCACAATGATATAGATTTTCACATCCTGTCTCTGAACTAAACTCAGCAGCTCTTTGCTAAAATGCAAATAGAGTAGTGTCAAGTGTCACCAAGAAGATGGAGGACTTGGACTCAGTTTCAAAGGGAGGGTTCTGAGTCGCCCACAACAGAAGAGTGACTGGCACCAAAGGAAAGAGACACAGAATCACTCAGAAGACTGAGAGATTTTATTCCTCAGAAAGAAGGACTCAGAAACTCAGAAAAGGGGAAATACCAGAATTCCACACTGTGGCACTATCCATGACCGTGGAGGGAGGTTTAAGTACATAAAATAAAACACCCTCAGTCCCACCAGTCCTGGATTTGAATTAAAAGATGTGCCCCTTGGAGCATACCTTACATGTTGGAGCTCCAGTGTTTTATTAATGAGTCATATCATCACAAATATTTGCACCTAATGCATCACCTAAATATTTGCACAACAATGCAGCATAGCATTTAAGTTATTCAGAATGCCTGACCATTGTACTGAGAAATGAATAGTCACGTTCCTACTGTTCATACTGACAGATCATACACAGATGTCAACTGTCAATCAAGTAAGGTTTATTTGATCTAAAACAGTGCCTTGCAACTTTGATGATGGCCAGCAATAATACTTTTTATATGGTTTTATATGTGTGTGTGTCACAATCTAAATACATGTATAAACTGTGTGTGTCATTCAGATATTTTCTACCCCATTCTGTTTCTTTCGCTGCTACTTGCATCTTGCAAAATTGATTTTATAAGTCACTATCAGGTGTGATAATTATGTTTGAAAATGATCTGAAAGATAGAGAAAGAAATCAATGCCACCAAGATACAAAACAGAGAGTTCAGCAACATTAGCCAATGACAGACAGAGGGATATACTTTTAGGTCACCTCAAAAAGATCTCACAGAGTGACAACATAAATCTGGAAGAATGAGATACAGTCTCACCTAAATGCATGCCAAGCAACATTTCATCTGAGCCTGGTGTGCCTCAGTGATCTCGCCATGACATAGCATATAATAAGCTTTCAGAGCAGTGCAGACTACACTCGTGCATATACATATTCATTAACCTTCCTCAGCTTTCTCAGGCAATTATCCACCTAGTCTAAATACTTCCCAAACTGCCTTGGCACCCGTAACTCAGTGGTTAGGGCACTGGCCCACATATACCAGGGCTGGCAGGTTCGAACCCAGCCTGGGCCTGCTAAACAGCAATGAAAACTACAACAAAAAATAGCCAGGCATTGTGGCGGGTGCCTGTAATCCCAGCTACTTGGGAGGCTGAGGCAAGAGAATCGCCTAAGTCCAACAGTTTGAGGTTGCTGTGAGTTGGGACACCACAGCACTCTACTGAGGGCGACATAGTGAGAGTCTGTCTAAAAAAAAAAAAACTTCCCAAACTCTCTGCTGTAGAATTAAAATAAGCCCAGTTCCCAGATTCCTTGGAGCCCAGTAACAGGACCTTAGGCTTATTCCAGGGCTTTTCCCACCACTTTATCCCTAACCCTGCTCAGTTTTCTCATCGCCTTGGTTCTATGTATTGATTTTTTTTATCTTTTAACACTTTTTACATCCCCTCATTTCTTAGCACTATGTTTTCAGCAAGCAACCTTGAAGGATGAGGTAATGTGACCTTCCAGGAAAAACAGCAGGCTTTCTTACTGCTTGCTATAAGAGCAACAATTTCCCCAAGCTCAGTGTATCTGTCCCTAATGAAATCTACCTGAGCCTCTGTATTGCCTCCCATGACACTTGCAGGGCAATGGGAGTAAATGCAAATGTGCTGATGTTCTTGCTGCAAGATTGCAATGATTGTTTGCAATGAATAGGGTCACTTTTCTCTGATCCAAGAGTTTTATGTCCTCTAACAGCAATTCATAAAATACTAATAGACTAATTATCTTGTATTAGGGGTAAAATCAAATCCCAGACTCAAAACTAACTTCAATTTGATCACCGCTACTTTTGTTATAGATCACCAGCAGGTCTGTTGAAAGGTGTATGAGAGTGTGTTTTGGTTTTGAAAGTACAGTAGTATGAGAGTAAGTGTGGATTATAAGACACTGTTCATGTCGGGCCTATGTCGGTCTTGTCGTTTTGTGTCATTTGTTCAGTGTTTATTGGAGGATTAGTCTCGGCCTGAAACAGTCTTGGATACATTTGAGAGTGGATTGCAGATCTTTTCCTTTAAGGGACACTTCAAGACTTTGCTCCTTCTGAGACTACCTTATTTACCTTCTTGCCCTTATGTGTCCTACACCCCTTAAGGCCTGGTATTCCTTTGGCCTGGCAATCATTGGTTTCTTCATCCTTATTATTGGTTTGGGCTTGGTAGTGCTGCCCCTCCAGACTGGCACATCAGAGAGCGTGTGGCCCTGTCTTGTTTCTATTTCTTTGTAGTGACCTTGTTCATACTTCTCTCCCCACTGGTCCAGCTAGCTCTAATTCTTCTGCATCTCCTTAGCTCTTTGATGCCCATTGTCACCAGACTTTAGGCCCCTCTTCTGTTCTCCCACTATCAAGTGTTGTTACTCAAAGACTGTCTTTCCTTTCAGGACTCTCACAATTGGCACTTGCCGGATTATGGTACTCTTGGTTGCTATCAGTCAAGAGAAAGTAACTGGGTAGATTTTTATAATATTATCTCCTGGTGGATCCAAAATTCCCACCCTGTTGACTTGTTAGTACATTTATGTTGTCATCCAATCACATTTCCCGCAAGCCTTCATTCTTGCTTACACAGGTAACAGGGTTGCTGCCAGCAATGGCAGTGACGACTGGCTTAGAAATTCAGACATAGTAAGAGGAGTTTTGATTCTTTTCACTGCCTATGAAGACTTGCCCACTCCTTTTGATGGACACCAGATTTTCCCACCTCGCTGCTTCTATCTCCCGCCTTGTGACCATCCTCGGCCAGTCTATCCACCTCGACCCCACCACTTGCCTCACACTTAGGACACAGCTCCTGGTGGCAAGTAGGTACTTTTCAGGATTTAGCTATTGCTTCCTTATTGAGGCCCTTAGCCAAAATAGCCCTGATTCTCTTCCTTGAACAATATCCAGACCAGAGCCACTCCCCATTCCTACATTTGGGCAGAACAGTATAGGAATGGAACAAAAATCTTCAGTCTAGGCAGGGTCACCCCTGTCCAGCCTCCTTCAAAAAATTTCCAGGATTTTAAGAAAAGAGCTGAGGGAGTGGGTCCCCTATGAATTCCTCTGACCTCCAAAAATTCTGAGAAGGAATGGCCCTCTTTAAGGCTAGGAGCCCCTCCTCTTAGGCAAGGTTATTAGGTCTTTGCTGTGGATTTTGTCTGGGGAGGGGATTAGGGTGTGTGCTCTCTACTCAGGGTGGAGCCATCCAAAATGTTTTGGGTTGTTTTGTTCACGACTCTGCTAGGACTCAGAGGGTATGGCCTGCAACATGTTTGTGACTAGAGATGAGAGTCTGACGTCTGAGCTCACCTGAGCCTGAAAATGAGGGTTCCCTGTCCAGCCATGAGTGGAAAATCCTGTATCAATGTTATATCTCATAAAATGTCTCTCATTCGTAGAATGTAATCATACAGTTGTTTAAATTGTTGGGGAAATTTTTCTTTTTGTCAAAGAAAAGGATTCTTACTTTTTAAATCTCCTAATTATCAATTTGGCCAAGTGAATGGATGACTTCATAGTAAACAGGGATCCTGTTTTGTGAGAAATGAGTTTTTGACAGAAAGGAAAATGGCATTGTGTAAGGAAAGAATCTTGTATGATAAATTTTGTCCTGAAACAGGATGGTTGTGTAAGAAAGCAAAAGAGCAAAAGTTAAAAGAAAGTTTAGAATGTTTGTAGACTGTGCAGGTTAAATGAAGCTCATAAAAGGGAATTTGTGAAGGAATTTACATGTGCTCCAGTTGACTATGTATTTCCTCTAAAATCTTTTGGCTTGTAATCTTGTTTAAACAAATGTTTTAAGCCTTTGATATTTGACAAAACTTCCACAACCAAAACTAAATTTAAGACTCCGCATCTGTAGAGTTGGAGGCACTGGCGACATGCACCGAGACTAGTGGGTTCGAACCCAGCCTAGGTCAACTAAACAAAAAACACAACTCTAAATTTGGTCTTTTTGAAATTTTAAGACCACTGAAAACGTGAGAAAAACAAATAAGACTTATTTATTAAAAATATATAGGTGGTAATTAATTTTGTGAGTTATGGTTATATGTATATTATAAAGCATTAGTCTGTCCTACCACATATTAAATAATTTTTTAATTCATCTAAAAAAGGTGGGTTTGTAACTGGCTGAGTCCAAAGTTTGTCCTAAAAATTTTTTAAAAGACAGAAAAAAAAAGAAATATTAAGAGAGACTGACGAATTCTCTTGAATTCAAATTCCTGACATCTTTAAAAATTAAGTACTTTTGGACTAAAAGCAGACTTTTTGAACTTTCATTGGAAAATTAATATGTCTATGAGTATTGCTAACCTAACTTTAAAAAGAACAGAAATCAATTACATGGACATGGGCTAGTCTGTTATGGCCTTTTGGTTTGAAATATTTTGATTCTATCCATGTTCTGATATCCAAAAGTCAAGAAAACCATTTTCTATCTTTTAAGCTATTTGTTGCTTTTCAAGCAATGTATGTACTTACGGACAGAATTTGAAGTATGTATTTTTTTTCCCTCGCCTTGATTTCTCCAGAATTTGAAAGGCATTTGTAAGTATTCTTAATTTCTTAATTTCAATACAGTTTTTTGTATAAGTTTAGTAAGAATCTGTTTTGTTCTGTAGGACAAAAGACTTTGGCTGGAATAGCATTTCCAGAGGTGTCCAGACTGTGTTATGGAGTTAAGCTTGATTTTACAAGGCCAATAAAAAAGCCCCTTTAAAAACTGGCCAGACACCCATCAATTACATTTCCTGATCTGTGGTAAGTAACAAAGGTCACTTTCTAACAGGTCAGGAAATTGAAATGTGCTTGGGGACCTCAAGAGAAGAGGAATTTGCCCAATGCATACAGGCATTTAACAGCACAGATGAAACCTGGGCTCATGAAAGGCTTGGGCAAGGAGGCAAACCGGTTTTTGTTGTTGTTGTTGTTTTTTAAAGCAATAAAATGTAGCAAAACAACAGAATGGAATCAGGCTTGCTTTGCCTTCCCACTGATTCTCTGGAAAGAGAATTATATCAAAACAGTTAGGCTTGCTTCTCTTTCACTTTAACACTTTGGAACACAGTGTTCCAGTTTTGGAACACTAGAATAGCTTCCTATTCCAGTTATTTATTTGTTATTTTGCAAACCCATAACCCTTCTATCCTCTGCTCTATATTGTTGGGTCTGGGATTTCCCCAAATCTCTTCCCAGATGCTTTGCTGTTACTGTCTGCCAGTATGAAAACTGGCACATGAGAAAGAGAGAACACCTTCTGTTTCTCACTTCTCAAGAGGAAGAATTAAAGGCTCAGAGATTATCAGATCTAGTAAACAGCAGAGCTGGGATTCTAACCCAGGAAGTCTGGCTTCAGAATCCTTTGCCTTAACTGAAGAGCTTAGACATCACTTGCTGATGCTGCCTCACTAAATATAAAGAAAAGAATGGGGCCCTGAGCATTACTACTAGGTCAGTAATCTTAGGTGCCCTTTCTCTTTTATTATACTGCTTCATCTGCTCTGGTTCCTGATCCACATAAATGCTCAGATTGTGGAACAAAGCTCAAATTAACAGGTGTTTAATGAGAACCTATACACCACCCCTCTACTTCCAATATTACTCCTTATTTATCTATTTTATTACTTAATGATGCCTCTATGGTAAACTGGGAGCGAAAAAAGTAGAAGTTACCTAGGATACTTTTTGCTAACTTTGCTAATAAGCAAAGTTCTTTCTGACCTTCAAGTTCCAATTAAATAAAATAGAAACCAGACGGTCAATAGAAATGGTTTAAGAGCCTGGATTGTACAGTCACCGCTAGATTCAAATCTGACTGCCACTGCTCATTAGGCATATGACCTTAGGCTAGTTAATCTCTCTAAACCTCAATTTACTCATCTGTAAAATGGGCATAATACATACAGGGTGTCCCAAAGATTTCCATACGTAAGACAAATGAACAAACTCATATTATACTTTATATTTTTAGTATTTTACATTTATATAACATGTAGAGAAATATCTTGTACTTTGTAAAATTTTGTGATGAACATTTTATAAATAATGATACATTCAGCTACAATTTCCCATTCTCCCTATGTATTTGTGAATGGAGACCTCTGGAATACCCATGACTACCACCCATGTCAGGGTCATTACAGTGATTAAACAGTGCCTATGAAAATGTAAAACATAGGAGTGTTCTTTAAATGGTACCTATCATCATCATCTTTAATTATGTTATTGCAATTCCTCATTAGTATAGTGGTTAGTATCAAAAAGATAAAAAAAGAATGTTATTGCACTAAACATTACCTATAAGTAGGATATTTTTTATGAAAACATACAGTATTTAATATATTTAAAACATGTAAGATACATGCAACATATCTCTAAATTATTAAGCAAACAAAATACCCATTACCCCACCACCCAATTTAAAAGTGAAACACCAGTCATCTCCTTATGTGCTTCTTCCCTAGCTTACCCCCAGGCTTCCATCTCATCTTGAATTTTGTGTTTATCATCTTCTGCTTTTTTGAAGTTTTATCACCTACGTGCCTATCCACAAATATACCTGTATTTTTGCTTAGTGCTAACCCTTATAAAATATGCTATTCAAAGATCCTCTGCAACCTGCTATTGCTTCACTGTTTCAAAAAGTATCCCTGTTATTGTGCTATCTATAATTCATCCACACAGATGTCTAATATTTCACTGTGTGACCACTTATTTGTCCATGTGCTATTGATGAACCTTTGGGTTTCTAGTTTTATACTATTACATACACTGCTGCTATAAATACCTGTGCATGGGCAAGAGTTTTCTAGAGTGTATTTAAAGGTATGTCAATACTGCTGAAGTATTTTCCCAAATGGGGGTGCCAATCTGCATTGTCTCCTTCGATGTTATCAATCTACAGCATCCTCCCTTCTACTTTATTCTATTAAATGTTGAGATTTGCCAATCTGGGAAGGGTGGGGGGAGCTTAAAATGAAATCTCACTGAAAGTTTTGGAATTGTCTTGATTATTAAAGAGGTCAACCACTTTCTCATTTATTAATAGATTGATCGTTTGTATTACCTTCTTTACTAAATGCCTTTGCATCTTTGTCCATTTTCCTACCAACCTGTCTTCTTATTATTGAGGGTCTGTATATATTCTAGATAGCAATTAGATTTCAATTGTATTATTGCAAATACTGGATCTTCTCTCAGTTTGAGACTTGTCTTTTTGCTCTCTTTATGATAATTTTTGATAAAAGTTATTTATAACAGTTAAATGTGTAGACTCTTCTCTATGTCTACTTTTCATTAAAAAAAATTTCACACCTTCAAATTACGAAGACATTGTCCTTTATATTCTTCCAAATGTTTTAAAGTTTTACCATTTACAAGTAAGTCTTCAAATAGCCAAGAATTTCCTTTTGTATAAAGTGTAGAGATCCAGTATCATTTTTTCTGTATGCATGGCAGATTTTTCTAGCATATTTGTTGAATAATCTATACCCAGTAATCTATATTGCCACTTCTATCACATGTTGTTTCTATATGTATGCATTGTTTCTGGCTTCTCTGTTACTGTTCAATTTGTTTATTTCTGCATCAACTCTATACTTCATGCATCACTACAGCTTAATAAAAAAAAAAAAAAAGTCTTGTCAACTAGTAGAACAAGTCTCCCGTCTCACTCTTCTTCAGAAACATATTGTTCAAATTTGGACCTTGGTTTAGCAATACATTTTTAGAACCAACTTGTTAAAATTGTTTGTAACATCAATTTTGGGAAGACTGACATCTTTACGATATTGATGCTTCCAATAAACAAACACTGTGTACCAATGTATTATTTAAGCTTCTTTTTATTTCAGTAAAGTTTATTCTCCAAAGACCATGCCCTGAAGACTCCTTAAATTTCCCAATGTTCTTGTATATGATGCCTTTAGATAACATTTTCTTTGCTCTTGTTTGCAACTGACACTTTAATATCAGTATTATTCCCAGCAACTCTTAATTATCAATAATTTATTTGTATTCTTTTTGTGTTTTCTATGTAATCACATCATTTGTAAATAACTTTCCAATCTTTTTTTAGTTCAGTCTTTAAACAATTGATATTACACCATAATTTTGTGTAATCATTAAGATGTTCTTAGCCAATCTTGTCAACAAGAGCCATTTGAGGAGTTTTAATAAGTCTTAGTCGGCTGGGGTGCCTGTAGCTCAAGTGGCTAAGGCGCCAGCCACATACACCAGAGCTGGTGGGTTCGAATCCAACCCAGACCTGCCAAACAATGACAACTACAACCAAAAAGTAGCCAAGCATTGTGGCAGGCACCTTTAGTCCCAGGTACTTGGGGGGCTGAGGCAAGATAATCGCTTAAGCCCAGGAGTTGGAGGTTGCTGTGAGCTGTAATGCCACCGCACTCTACCCAGAGTGACAGCTTGAGGCTCTGTCTCAAAAAGAAAAAAATAAGTCTTAGTCAATCTTGCACAAGGTAGAGTTATGGTGGGGTTCAAGATGCCCGAGGCAAGCAGGCAAATGCCCTGCATTTGTTGCTCTGTGAGCAGTTTTCACTCTGTACTCTTCTCGCATCCAGACTTGCCAATTTTCACATCCATCACCACATCGCATTAACCTTACACATACGGCCTTCAGCATGTCTTAAGGCATACGTGGATGTATCAAGATGGGACATGAAGGCAGGATCCCGTGAATGGGCAGGATTCTCGGTCACAGGCAGGCACTCCCTTTTGAATTTAATTTTTAAAAGAACCATTGCTCATACATGTATGTCTGTCTCCCAGAAGAGGCTATAGTCCACACAAATTCCATAAGCGTTGGAGACTCCTGCGAGGAGGTGATATTCCAGAAGTATCCTTCAGATTTAACGTCCAGCCCAGCTCACTCCCCTGAATTTTACAATTTCAGACATCCATTCATGTTTCTATCTGTTGACAGCAAACAGAAATCCCCAAATCGGTTCAACTGATAAGGAAACAGTTTATCAAATTGTCACTTTGAGGTCCCACCACAATCTCCTAATGAATGTTGTCTAAATGTCCTCAAGAGTGTGTCTGCATTGTGCAGAGGGGTACAAATTTGTGTCTGGAGTAGAAATCCTGGCTATCTCTTGTTAATTGCAGGACCTTGAGAAAGTTTAGGAACCCCTTTGGTGCCTCCATCTGTAAAATGCCAATCATATACTCATTGTGAGAACTGTATGGACCATTGTCACCTGCCTTAAATAGGGCTGCAAGTTCCACAAGGATTTGATTAGCATCTCCCTTCCCACTAAATGCCCCTTTACACCCAAATCTGGTCTTCCTTCCTGGGCTTCCCACCTCAGCCATCACTCTGACACCAAGATGGGCTACATCCCCCAGTTTCTTGTACTTCTTATAATATTTATGACAAAACCAGTTAAAAAGAATTTAACGATCCAATTAAAGTTGTATTGTACTTAGGATCCAGTTACTCTGCAGTGGAAGCTTCCCACTATTATCTAGTCTACTATGCTGCAGAGAAGCAAAAAGATAGTGCTGCTGTACTTAACCTAGCACCTCCTTCATTTAACAAGGAGCTATTAATTAAGGAATCCCATTAAGGGCTACAAGCAAAATTAAACACTATTTATTTGTGAAAATATATGCTTAAGTTCACTTTTTTAATGCTAATTGCTAAGGTTTTATGTACTTTTTATGTCCCAGTTCTTTTCTCAAATTTAATAAGACATAGTTAAAAACCTAAAAAGCTGTGGAGCAGAGGTAATTTAACATCTACTTGTAGTAGAAGGTCATGTAAGAGAAAGCTAAGAGCAAAGTCTTGATTATGTATTTGGAGATAAAGGCAAGACTGTGTAAATTTTAAGCATTAGGCTTAAATGCAAAACACAAATAAGCGGATCAAACAAAATAGAGGTTTATTTGTGTCTCCCAAAGCACTCTGGAGGCAGACTGTCCAGGACCAGAATGGTGGTGATTCCACAGTGATCACTGATCCCAGCTTCTTCTATCTTCCACCCTAAAGATCGCCACCTGGTCCAACATGGTGACTGGAGATACAGCCATGAAGTGTCCAAATTTCAGACAAGAAAGAAAAAGCTGGGGGATGAGGATCTGGAGAAGCAAAAAGTCTAAGCCTGCTAATAGTTAGCTCATGTAAAAACTTTCCTGGAATTATCACCAAATGACTTCTGCCAAAAGCTTCCTAGCAACCTCTACTATAAAGAACAGTAACACAATATCTGAGCTGTGTACTCTGTCACCTCCAGTAACATAAAGGTTCTATAAATATAGAAGGGGTAATGGATACTGGGTGATCACGTGTTTTATTTTCTCCATTTTATGAAGCTTTGTCTCCTCGGGGCCTTGCAGATGCAGAGAGTGGCTGCCCCTCCCAAGGTTAGCTAATTCCTATAGTTAGCAAACAACTTACCTGAGAGCATGCCTTTGATAAGCAAACCAGGCAATCCTGAGTCCATATTCCTCTCCTGTCTCCTTTTCTCAGGCTCCTGCAGTCTAGAACACTATGCCCTAGCTTTCCATCACCCCCAAAGCCAGGTACCTGAAAAAGTGGGTCCATCCTCAGGGCCCAGAGTCTACTGAAATAACTCAAACTACCCAATCCTAAACTTGCTCAACTTGCCTACTGTGCCTTACTCATTCCTTCCCCATGAAAAACACAGCAAAGGTTCTGGTCTGTTCTGGTTTCCCCTTGTTCCTTCTGCTGTTTGACCAACCCTGGACTTCCCTACATAGCTCTGCAAGGCATGCCATGTCCCTTCTCTTGGGAACTATGAGTAATAAAATAAAATAAAATAAAATAAAATAAAATAAAACAAAACTTCTTTCAAAGGCAGTTGTTTCCATGTCTGTTATATTATTATACATGTTTACAACAAATCCTATATACATCTTAAAATAGGTGGGCAACTGGAAATTTTGCCCATAATACTGTCTTCTGCAACAGAAAGCTAGAATCCTGTCAACATTTAAACGTTATCTCACGAAACTGTTTCTAATGTGTTTGGCAGAAGTAAAAAAAGTCATTCTGTCTCAACTTCTCTTCTGAGCTCCAGACTAAGATAATCAACACCCTGCAAAGTATCAGCTAGAAATAAGCCATGTTCAAGACTTAACTCATTATCTTTCCCTCTCTTAAATCTGCTCCAAGTCCATGTTCCACAAACTCAGAAACAGAGTGGAACTATCCACAT
This sequence comes from Arctocebus calabarensis, assembly GCA_963573935.1. Taxonomy (NCBI): domain Eukaryota; kingdom Metazoa; phylum Chordata; class Mammalia; order Primates; family Lorisidae; genus Arctocebus; species Arctocebus calabarensis. Next base: position 3,040 of record CAUYON010094303.1, on the reverse strand, counting down.
GTGTTTCCAAGCAAGAACCTCAGAACAACCTCTGACCTGCTTCTTCCCTTAACCGATGCTGACTGTGTCACCACCACTAGATCCTGGGCAGGTGCTGTTACGTGATTCTTCCCTAACCCAGAGCCTAACACAGGATCTGGCACAAAATTGTTATACAACTAACATTTGTTGAACTTCTTTTTCAAAAATGGGATAATATAACACATGCTAGTTGATACTTTTTCTCCTGCAATTCTACATATCACACTCATCTTTCCATTTGGATACAAAACCTCTAGATCAAAGTCACAAGGCAGTTTTCTGCAAGTTTATTTCCTAACACCATTATTAACATCAAAAAGGGGAATGCAGGACCCATAACTTAGACTAGACGACTCCTACAGTCTCTAACACAGTGGCTCTCAACCCTCCTAATGCCACAATGTATTTTCATTGATAAAAAGGGGTTGCGACACACAGGTTGAGAACCACAAGTCCACTCTGGACCTAGACCAGCTCAGAAGCAGCAGAAAGTTTCTCAGCAGATGGGACCACATAGGTGGGGAGGGGAGAGCTTAATCTTCAGCAAATCTGACTGGTTTGGGGCCACTGGGTCTACCAGAATCATTCATATACATGCTGAGGACTTGAAACCACATTGTTAACTCTGAAAAAGTACTGATTCTTCAGCATCATAGCCTTCCAGGGACACAGAGAAGAAGAAAGCTCTAGCAGGAGAGTTTGTAGCAGAATCTCTACAGAGCACAACACACTCTTTTTCCTCAGCATCCTGAAACTGCTCTGGGTTGGTAATTAAGCTCTTTTGTTCACTATGTCATTTTCCCAATGCACAAATTTATCACCTTTAAACAAGAATACTAATCTGCATAACTTCTCAAAATGTTTAAGGAGTATAAAATCTCCCTTTGCTGATGGAAGAAACAAAGAATTGCTCAAAGATAAATGTTATTTACTTTATAATTTTGCTTAAGGCATGTGGCATAAAAGAATGCCTTAAGGACTTCATCACCAGAGAGTTTTAATGTATGAACTTAAACAGCAGAGTTACCATGTGATTAATGGTCCCAAATGCAGGGAAAAAGCTGGCTGGCAAAACATGGAAATGAATTTTCTGCTGTTCTTGGGCAGGGACAGGATAAAGCTAAGGAATTCCCTCTTTTCTCAACCAAATTGCACTACAAGCACAAAAATGTTACTCAAGTGTGGAGAAAATACATTAAAAGTCAAGAGCCTGTAACACAGCATGTAGAAGTCCCTCGTGACCTAAGCTACAGTTAGCACCATACTCTCAAGCACAGGGGTAGGACAGTAGCCTGGGAAACAGATACATAGGTTGGGACGGAGGCCAAATTGGAGGAAACTGACAGAATAAGGAACTCTTCCCATTTGAACAAAACCACCTGCTTAGTAGCAGCTAACTGGAAAACTGCAGCAAACTGGCAGGCAGATCTGGGGAGGACAGACACGAACCTTAAAAGCAGAAACATGCATTGAAAAACTGAGTTTATTTTAGGTAATATTTATTGATCAATCATCTGAATTCTAAAATTTCCTGAATCTTGTAATAAAAGAAAGATTACATAATGATCTGTGTGGGTATATGCATCTAGAGACCGTGTGGAAAAATAAAAGGAAAATGTAACACCTGAGCTCTAAGGAAGGCACCGTCAAAAGTTGTCAAGAGGAACCCTGCTACCCTCTCCAAGAGTTCTTCATAGGACTTCAAAAGGACAAAAAAGAGTCACTTAGGAATATAAAGAATAACAGAACCAAAGTCCCTGTGGCATCATCTGGAACAAAACTACTTTATCTCACTGTATTTTAGGTTCCTACTGCTAGTAAACTATGTTTCATAAATACTACTGGTAAAATTGTCCAAAAACAAAAGGTGTATGGCGGTGGCATTGTCGTATTCTTCATTGAAAAGAAATTATTCCTGAGGAGAGGGGCAAGATGGCTGACTGGAAGCAGCTTCCCACAGAGGCTCCTGTCCAAAAGGAAAGACAACCTCCAAAAACTGCCCAATTGAGATGAAAACTGGGAGCCCAGCTGAGGGAGAGCAAAGTAATAACTGTAGGTCACCTCTGAAGCAAGTAGCGACTTCAAGAAACCAAGCTTCAGACAGAAAAACTGAACTAAAGTCTTCCGCCATTCTGAACTTCCAGGACACCCTTTCCACCTTACCTGACGCACCAGAAGCCTGACCTCTGCTGAAACTGAGGGAGGACTTGAGCAGCACCCACCCTCCCTATCTGCTGGACCAGGTGGCCTGCCAGGTAAGAGACTCTGGGGCCCCACAGAGCCCCCGCCAGGAACTCCGCAGGAACCCCCGTGCTGCCCAATTGGCATCCCACTGGGCCTTGGCCCACAGCCAGCAGCAGCCCGCAACTCCACTGGGACTCCTTGGTGGCCCCAATTGGCACCACACTGGGCCTTGGCCCAGCCAGCAGCAGCCAGGAAGTCACCCGGACTCCCACTCAGCACCGATCTGTGCCCTGCTGGCTTTGGCCCACCCAGCTCTGATCCATGCCTCAGGCCTGCAGCCTAAAGCGGCCAAGAACTCTACTCTGCCAGGAATCCAGCGTAGCCAGGAACTCCCACATGGCCTGATTGGCACTCCGTCAGCCGGGACGTGGCTCGCCACCAACAGCGGATAGGAAATCCGACGAGAATCCAGCACGGGGCTGATCTGTACCCCGCCTGGCCTTGGCCTGCTGCCCACAGGGACCCCGCCTAGCTCCAATCCATGCACCAGGCTGGCTGCGGCTGCCCTCCCTCCAGAGGCCTCCTCCCAGCAAGAGACTCCTTTGCTAAGGCCACGGGTGCCCCAGCCCATGCCCTGCTGCTTGATCTGGGCGTGCCACACTCCGGAGCTGCTCCTGCAGCTAGAACTCCCTGGGTGGGGCAGTCCCAGAGGAGCTACACAGGGTCACTCCCTACAAAGATCCAGCAACAACAGAGTGATCCTGCTGGGTTCTGATCTGGGAGAGACACCTCCCCAACTCTGAGGACAGTCACAGGCAACAGTGAAAAATAATGA
>CAUYON010094302.1:0-32661 GCA_963573935.1 Arctocebus calabarensis | reverse complement strand
TGGATAGAGTGCTGTGGCATCACAGCTCACAGCAACCTCCAATTCCTGGGCTCAAGCGAGTCTCCTGCCTCTGCCTCCCAAGTAGCTGGGACCACAGGCGCCTGCCACAACACCCGGCCATTTTTTGGTTGCAGCCGTCATTGTTGTTTGGCAGGCCCGGGCTGGATTCAAACCCACTAGCTCAGGTGTACGTGACTGGCGCCTTAGCCTGTTGAGCCACAGGCGCCGAGCCTATCACTCAGTTTTAACCAATAATGCTGCCAAGTTGTGAGGCCTGGCTTTGGGTGAGGGCCTTCTCTCTTTCCTGGGGTATCTACTCAGTGGCCAAGACTCTATCAGAACCTAGAGATACACAGATAAACTAGTCCTAAAGTTGGAGGTCATATCACTTTGTGACTGTAGCCCTGCTTCTCAGGAGGATATCAAGTGGCTTGAGTTGAGTTGAGTGGGCCTTGATGTGAAGCAGCAGAAGGCTAAGCTATACTTTGCATTCATGGTGGCAGCCCCGGGCAACTTCAGATCCCCCTCTTTCGAGTGTGCCCAACCCACACCTCAATGACTGCAGTCTTAATCACACTGCATTGTCATGATTTATTTATCCAGCATTCCTGCCCACTAGCCTGTGAGCATCTCAAGGGTAGAAACTCTGTCTTTGTCATTGCCAAGTCTCCCAAATTCAGGGCATTGTAGATGCTAAATAGATGTTTGAGAGGACACCATGTATTATACCTTGTGGTTAGTGCCTGGTGAGTGGGACTTTAAAGTGGGCACAGATTATTACCAGTTGGGAGGCATACAAGGAGAGTTTAGAGAATGGCATATAATATCTTAGATGGGCTTGTATGTCATGGACGGAGATGGGGGAGGAAGATGAGGATGGGGATGAGGGAGTTTGGTGGTGGCAGTGATGGTGTGGGGATATTCAAAGTAAATAACAATGGGAGCTGTGTGTCTGTGGCCCCACTGGGTAGACTCTGGCTGTAAGTCATCAGTAGGGCCTTCCTGTGCCTACAAGCTGCAAGTCAGCCCAGAAGATGGGCAGGGCATGGGGTTAGGGTTATGCAGAGGTAGAATGGGGATAAATGTTTCAGCATTTTTGTCTTTATTCTTGCTTTGCATCAGGAGCTTTCTGTTCATAACCTTTCTTGATTTTCTCTCAACCTTCACAAATAGGCACTATCAACTCTAAATCTGGGGAGTAGAAAACAGTCACATAAGGACAACGCAAGTAGAAGGGCTGGTGCTGATGTTGAACCCAGGTCCCAAATTCCTGGGGCTGTTCTCTGTTTTCCTTTGGGGGGTCAAGGTGGGGACCAGGATGTGAAGGGGAACCCTTAGACACATCCAATAGAGAGTTGGTGGGTAGGGGGTAGGAGATGAGGCTTCAGCAGAAGGCTGGAAGGATAAAGGACCCTATTTGGTCATCTGTACTCAGGGACATTCTGTTTCTTCATAGGCAAGAAAGTTCATGGTGTCCACACCCTTGACTTGGCCTTTCTGGGGAATGTTTCTGGAACTGGACACATAGCTCATGCTCTATGGAAAGAAAAATTCTGTCCTGGAATCAGGGCCAGAGATAACTTCAGGATTTCAAGGGAAAGGCTGAGCATGGCCTGTTGGGCTGGAGATGAGTAATGCCTGGTTGGGGCAGGAGCACTACTATAGGGATGAAAAGAATGTGATTAACAAAAGGAAAAGTTGGACAGAGAACTGACAGACTGGTTTGTCTCTCCAGAAACTGAAGATGTAGTTGGATAAGTAAATAGTTTAAGTAGCAGCTATGGTAAGAGAGAAACCGAAGGATCAGTTTCCTGGGGCAGGAGGCAGCATTTTTAAACAAAATATTTCTGAGCAATATATTGATGGAGGCAGTGTGATAGAGAGAGGGACAGTGGAGAAAGAAGTGGAAAAATGTACAGATACAGAGAAAGACCAAGATGAAGGCAGAAAAACCCCAAAACAAAAGAAATCCAAATCCAATGACACAGAGACACAGAGAAAGACAACAAGCAAGAAGCCAGAGATCCAGGGGCAAATATGGAAACCAGGACAGAGCAAAGCAGAGACACAAAGAAAAGGACAGAAATGAACAGAGAAAGGGAAACAATGACAGAAACACCCAAAGTATATTTGTGTTTAATGGAGGAAACACAGTTGGACTTCTGAGGAGGACAGCAGGCTGGGCATTTGGTTCTCCCTGGCAGAATGGGCCGAAGTACTGGATGGATCTAAGTTTCTGTCCTTTCCTCTCAGTCATAGCCCATTCTGGCTGCCATAGCAAAAATACCTTATGAACAACAACAAACTATTATTTATGCTTCTGGAGGCTGTGAAGTCCAAGGTCAAGGTATGAGCACATTCAGTGTCTGGTGAATTTTCTGGTGAGCATTCTTGCTGAATGCTCATATAGAGGAAGAGATAAATCAGTCTTTCTGTTCTTTTACTATGCAAAGGATGCTTTCCCATTCATCTTGAAGACCTAACTACATCTCAAAGGCTCTACCTTTTAATACTAAAGCATTTGAAATTAGGCCTCAACAAATTCATTTTTTTTGAGGGGGAGGCACAAACATTCCTCACTGACACGTGGATACTGCTGGTTAGAGGCCACCTTTAATAAGTAATCACAGCACGTTAGCACGGGAAGAGGCTGTGGAGCCAGCTGCTATTCCTATTGCCCATCTCAGATCCCTGCTTCCACCTCTGCTTAGTCCTTATTCTCAGAACATCTTTCCATAGGCTGAGCTGCCCCTCTGTGACTTCCACATTCTGGAAGTAACACAGGAGCAGATCTAGTGTTGCTTTCCCTCTTGGCTCTTCTGGTTTGTTGATGACAGTGGTCTTGTTCCCACTCTGTTCTTCTTCAGGACAATCTTCTGCAATTCCTGCATGGTGCTATCCATCAGGACAGGCTGGGTTTTGCTGTAGTAGCAAATGATCCCAAGATCTCAGATGCTCCCAGGAACAAAGGTTTATTTGTTATTCATACTATACACTCATTGTGGGCCAGAACAACTCTGCTCCAAGTCATATCCACTCCAGGACCCAGGCCAATCAATTAGAATGCCAGCTATCATTGTGGATCATGGTAGGTGCAGAAAAAGAGTCTCCATACTCTATTTCTGATAGTTCCTTCCAGAAGTGACACATGTCACCTTCATTCATGTTGCATTGGCCTGAGTCCATGACAATGAAGTAGGGAGAAGTAATTTTTAGTCAGGGAAGGACAGCAAATATCTGTGAACAATAATAGTCTACTACAATTTCCAGCTTTCTGCTGAAGGTATTCCCCCATTGACAGAGGCTTTCAGGTTTATTGATATTTCTCCTGATGTTTGGGAGTGAGAACTGAACAAGGAGCATGCAGGGAGGTGATGCTTTTGGGACACTAGCTGATTATACTCATGAAAAGTCCTCCTCCCTTTTAGAACTACCCTATGTACAATATGTACCCACTGAGTTTGCTGAGATCATGGAGGGGTAGGATGCAGCCTGTGATCTGGTCTCTTTACCCAGTTTACTGGGTCTTTATCCTTAATTCTTTTTAAGCAATCTCCTCTTTTATTGGTTGGGATCTTGACACAATTCATTCTTTCTGTAGCCCCAAGATGGAAAGGGCTTACCTACTTTAATTGGATTTTGAATGAGTGAGAAATAAACATTCATTGTGTCAATGTGCTGAAATTGTTAGGATTTGTCTGTTTTAGCAGCCTGTCAATTAGTCCAATGGAGAAACGGATACCAGGAGTGAGTTGCTTCCTAACAGAAACATAAAATATGTGATGTTAGCTTAGTGATCAAGTGATTGGTGATGGGAAACTGAAATGGAGATCAGAAGGTTGCAGGTCAAGTTGGGCAGGGAAAGGTATCTGGAAAATTGTCACCTGTGACAAACACCTGTGTCACCTCTGAACTCATTATTCCAGGAAAATAGAATGATGGTAGCATTATTACATTTAGAAAGGCATTATGAGTGTTACATGAGCTCAAGAAATGATTAGGACAATTACAAGCAGAAATTAAGAAGAACAGAGAGTCCAGAAATATAGGACCTTCGGATGAAACAGAAGACTTCTAGATAACATATAATAGGAGAAAAGGTTTAAAAAACATCTTAATTGCAAAACCCAAGTAAAATCTGTAACCTGGAAAAAAGACGCAGAGCAATGATCAAATTAAAAGTTTGGCCTTCTTATTGATTTTCCATATATTCTTAGGTAGCTGTTATTAGGTAATGAAAGAGAGAGACATGGTGATGAAAAATTTAAGGGAAAAGGCCAATGTGAGAACTATCTTTTAACATGGCCTGTGGTCGCTGGCAAATAGATCAGAGGCCTATTAAGTGATTGAATGAAATGCAATGCCAAAGAAAACATGAGTCTGGCCTAGACAAATTGGAAATTTAAAACAATCCTTGGGATGCCAACCTTCTGTGAATAGGAAGTGGATTAATAAAACTGTGCAGATTCCAATTCTCACTTCATATATAGTCAGGGAATATCATGGCAGTGAGATCTCTGACTCCCAAAGGAGTCTGGGAACAAACACAAGGGTGAACGATCCTTACACAGACAAGGCTGAACTACCTTTCACCATCTTTATCCAGCAGCATTTTGAAACTACACTGAATCTGTGGCTCCTGTGTGTGTCCCATTCTTTCCAGCAGGTGTGTTTATTGTGGCTCTCCTGTCCCTGCTCCACCCTGGTATCTTAGATGTGTGGTGTGTGTGGTGGGGGAGGAGGTTACCAAAAAAGAGGGATATGTATGAAACATCCTTATAGATTATAGGTAAAGGGCAGTGATTCTCAACTGGGGATTCTTTAGACCTCAGGGGCATTTGGCATTAGCTGGGGCATTTGATTGTCCCAACTGGAAGTTGTGGCCATCAGCACCCAGTGTGCAGGCCAGGGATGCTGCAAAGTGTCCTGCAATGCACAGGACAGCCCCTCACAACACAAATAATTATTCAGTCCACAATGTCAACATGTCCAAAGCTTTTTTTTGCTGGTTTAGGGGATCAGAAAACTTGGGGTGGAATTGGTGCTCACTCCTTCATTCAACAGACACAGAGTGTCAATGGGAGGTTGGAGAAAGGTGGAGGAGTAGGATTTGTCAGGGTAATTAACATTAGTTAATTACTAATTAACTGCACTTATAATAACTGCACTTAATAATAATTACTAATTATTTTGCACTTCATGCAAATAAATGTCTTTGTCTCAGGTGGAAACTGCTGCAAGGTCAGTCCTCTGCCCACTCCCAAGAAGGCTACATGCAGAGTTGGTGTTTTTACTTTTGCTGCAAAAGGGAAGCCTCCTTAAATCTCAGTGTCTTAAACAATAAAAGTTTATTTTTCATATCAGGTTTGGGGAAAATCTGTTTTTCTCCTGATCAACAGATACATTTTTTCCCATATGGACAATGAAAGCCTGGTAATGGATCAGGCAACTCATTATATTTGGCTACTAGGCAACTCATTATAACAACTGTTCTTTGTGTTAGCTGACATTCCCGACGTTAGAGACGTTCCCTCTCCTTACTATTTAACACTCATTTGCACATTAGTCTGATTTCTTCTCTCACTCGCCCCTCAGCTTTATTGCACAGAATGGGTTCTGTTCAGTTGCTTCAAAATACCTTTGTGATGAGCTATAAACCAAAATGAATGAAACAGGATTTATTTCTGGCAGATGGCCACTGGGAAAGAGAAATCAGGGAAACTGTAAGTGCCTCTTTCCTTTCTTAAAAAAGGAAAGTGGAGCTTTGGGACCTGGCTTAAGTTGTGTTTTCCCATTTGCTTTCACTGGGACAGGGAGGAGGCGAGAAAATCTTTTCTCCTGGGTCTTTTGGGGAATCACTTCATGCAAATAAATGTCTCCATCTCAGAAGGAAACTGCTGCAAGCCCAGTCCTCTGCCCACTCCCGAGAAGACTACATGCAGAGTTGGTGTTTTCACTTTTTCCTTTCTGTTTCCAAATATGAAAGAGAAGAGGAGTCAGGAGACCAGTCACAAATGAGCTGTGTGACTTCAGGCTATTTAATGCCACCCTCAACCCTCCCTGTTCCCTGGTGTCCAGAAGAACAAGTGAGCTGAGAACCCATCCAGATCCGTGGTTCTCATCTGTGTTCCGAGGAGGGGCTATTTCATTGACATGTACTTTTTGATTCTCTTGTATGAGTGGGACTTTATTTATTTATTTAAGACAGAGTTTCACTTTTTTGCTCTGGGTAGAGTGCTGTGTTCTCATAGCTGACACCAATCTCAAACTCTTGGGCTCAAACAATCCTCTTGCCTCAGCCTCCCAAGTAGCTGGGACTACAGGAGCTTGCTGTAACGTCCAGCCAGTTTTTCTATTTTTAGTAGAGACAGAGTCTCACTTTACTCCGGCTGGTCTTGAACTCCTGAGCTCAGGGGATCCACCCACCTTGGCTTCCCAGATTGCTAGGATTATAGCCGTGAGCCACCACACCTGGCTGATGAGTGGGATTTTAGTGATATCCAAACCCTTTATTCAGAAGAAGTCTGCTCTGCTCCTATGAGTGTGGAGGAAATGAGGGGCTTGGAGGCCCAGGCCTGGGTCTCACTAGTGACAGTCTTAAGAGGTGGGTCACAGTATGAACCCTGGGGCCACCCTGGTTTCCACACATCCTATAGTTGGGCAATATGGGGCAAACCATGTGGCCTCCTTAGGCCTTGGTGTTCTTATGGATCACAACAAGATGACGATCAAAGAACCATATGATGTGAAGAGTAAGTGACAACATGCTCACTAAGTGCTTGCATATGCTGTACACATCTCTGGTAACTACCCTTCGTCTGGTCAGACATAGCTGGATGGGGGTGTGACCACCAGCGGGACTGAGCCAGTGTGCCCTCTCCCAGGGACCTGCTGACTGTCCTCCTTCTCCTTGGAAGAAATCAGAAAATAACTGTCCCAACCACTTTCCCTAAATGGGATGGCCGGAAGGTACAGAAACTTTCTCATGGCCATGCTTCCAGACAGCCAGCCTGCTGATCTCGACCAGTCCTTAGGACATCTTAGTGAAGTGGGTATTATATTATCCTTGGCTTTGCACAGGGAGGTAATAACTGAACTGCTAATAAATGAGGAAGCTGGGATTTGAACTCATGTTTTCCCAACTTCACAGCCTGTGTGCTCATCACTTTGAAAAATTTGAAATCTGGGAAGGTCTTTTGAAAAGCAAGGCAATATGGTTTATTTAGTAAATGCATAGGATTTGGGACTGAGGGTCCTGAATTGGAATTTCACCTTCATCTGATGAGCTCGTTACAGTCTCCATGCTGAGCTCCATTTCTGGCATTGTTACATTGTGGGCAACACCGTCCGTCTATGAGGGCTGTTGGAGGATAGAATGTTGCCGAGAGACATCTGCCCCATCTGGTCCTTGTCAGCTAAATTGTGCATTTGACGGCAGTGGAGACACCGTGGACATTGCTTGTGTTCCCTCCCTGCAGCACTGAGTGTGGTGCCCATGTTCTCGGGGAGGATGAAAACCTCATGCCCAGTGTATCACCTGGTCCCCCCATCCCTTGGGTATCCAGGCCTTTCTTTTGAGCGCTAGACCAGCACAGATAGTAGGCTACTGGGAAACTCATAATATAAACAGGGCTGAAATTGTCATGTTGCCCTTAATGCACAACTCCCCTGTGTCTCCAGAGTGGTCCCAAGGCAGGACTCTGTGAGTCGTTTTGACTTCTCCCAACATCTCATTTTCCTCGCCAAGCAGCACTGCCCATGGTCCTTGCATTCGTTTTCTTCTATTATGCCCGCTGCCTCTTTTCTGGGCTAGGCTGCCACACCTCTCACCTGGACTCTGCCTCCACTCTTGTCCTCCCCGTTTGTCCCAACACTGCAGCCAGAGCAATCCTTCTCCGGGTGACTCTCACCAGCTCTCTGCTTCCTTGTCTTGGGATGTAGCTCAGCTCCTCAACTGGCACACAAAGCGCTTCTCATTCTGGTTCCTCCAGCTTTCCATCATCCTTTGGCTTCTTGCTCCTTATTTTTCTAAGTTTCAGCCATATGAGACCGTTTACAATTTCTTCTTTGCCCTGAGTTGAGTATCCTAGTGCTGTAGCTCACAGCAATCTCAAACTTCATCAGCCTGTTGAGTAGCTGGGACTATAGGCTGTTGTCATAACTCCTGGCTAGATTTTTTTTTTTTTTTTAATTTTTAGTTTTAGGAGAGACAGGGTCTCATTCTTGCTCAGGCTGGTCATGAACCCCTGAGCTCAAGTACCACCTCTCTCGGCTTCCCAGAGCACCAGGCCACAATCTCTTGAAGACACCACACTTTCTCTTCTTTTTAACCACTTGAATATGCTTTCGCCTAAGCCTAGAACACTTCTCTGCCACTTTTGCTTTGACCTAGTTGACTGCTTCAAGCCTGGCATTAGGGTTCACTTCCCCTTGGGAGCCTTCTCTGATCCCTAAACCTGGGTCAAGTATTGTTACTCATTGCCTAATTGCGGGACGTGTTCTGAGAAACACATCCTTGGATGATCTCATCCTTGTGTGAACAAGATAGAGTACGCTCATCCAATTCTGACGGTGTGTACACACCCAGGCCAAAAAAGGTCTAGCCCAGGGGTCCTCAAACTTTTTAAACAGGGGGCCACTTCACTGTCTGTCCCTCAGACCGTATGAGGGCCGGACTATAGTTTAAAAAAGAACTATGAACAAATTCCTATGCACACTGCACATATCTTATTTTGGAGCAAAAAAACAAAACGAGGGCCGCGCCTGTGGCTCAAATGAGCAGGGCGCTGGCAAGCTACGTGCCATAGTTTGAGGATCCCTGGTTTAGCCTGTTGCTCCTCGGCTGCAAATCTGCCTACTTATGTTACTGTATGAATATTGACAACTATTGTAACACAGTAGCAAGTATTTGTATGTCTAAGAATATCTAAATATAGAGAGAGCACAGTAAAAATATGGTTTAAAAGACAAAACATAGAGCACCTGGATCAGGCACTTACCATGAAGGGAGCTTGCAGGACTGGAGGTTGCTCTGGGTAAATCAGTGGCTGAGTGGTGAGTGAACGTGAAGGCTTAGGGCACTACTGTGCACGGCTGTACACTGCATAACCAATGTACACTTGGTCTACACCGAATTAATAAAAACATTTTCTTTCTTCAATAATAAACTAACCTTAGCCTACTGTAACTTCCTACTTTATAAACTTTGTACTTTTAAAAAAGCTTTTTGAGTATTTGGTAATAACATTTACCTTTAAGCAGACAGGCTTGGTACAGCGGTACAAAAATATTTTCTGTCTTTATATCCTTATTCTTATCCTATAAGCTTATTTCCATTTTCTGATTTCTTTCTTTTTTTTTTTTTTTGCTTTTTAAATTTTTTAGTTAAAAATGAAGATATAGGCAGAGCGTAGTGGCTCCTGCCTGTATTCCCAGCACTCTGGGAGGTGGAGATGGGTGAATTGCCTGACCTCAGGAGTTGGAGACCAGCCTGAGCCAGAGTAAGACCCTGTCTCTAAAAATAGCTGGGTGTTCTGGCAAGCACCTGTAGTCCCAGCGACTCAGGAGGCTGAGGCAGGAGGATCAAATTGAGTTTGAAGTTGCTGTGAGCTATGACACCACAGCACTCTACTGAGGGCAACAAAATAAGACTCTGTCTAAACAACAATGAAGACAGAACACATACTAGCCCAGTCCTACACAGAGTCAGGATCATTAACATCCCTGTCTTCCACCTCCACACCTTGTCTCCCTTGAAGGCTTTCAGTGGGCAGTAGCACACGACAACACTGTCTTCTGGAAAACCTCCTGAAGGATCTGGCTGAGGCTGTTTAATAGTTAACACTTTTTTTTTTTAGTAAAGAGATAAAATAATGATATAATTTATAGTATGCTGAATACATCAACCAGTGACATAGTCCTTTACTATCATTATCAAATATTATGTAGTAGACATAGTTATATTTGCTGTGCTTTTATGTGATGGCAGTGCAGCAGGTTTGTCTATGGTGGTGCCACCACAAACTTGTGAGCAATGCATTGTGCTGTCGTGTGTTGGCTTAAAATGCCAATGGGCGACAGGATGCCGTAATCCTATAAGACCCCTTTGTATATGAAATGTTACTGTGTGGAGCATGACTGTCTTTCCCTGAAGCTTCCTTGCTGGGGCATTTATTACTTACTCTGGGCTATAACCACACATTGATGTGTTTGTCTCTGTCACCAGACTGAGCTTTTTTTTTTTTTTTTTTTTTTTGTCAGCACATTTATCTTGTTCTATAATAAAAACCCCAGTGCCCAGCACACACGATGTCACTGTAAATGTTTGGAGCCCACCTGCATGATAGGTGGTGTTGCATGATTTAAAGGGTACGTACTGTACTGTGAGTGGCTTAAAGGCGGTATATTATAGCATGGAGCACTACTTAGCCATAACATAAAAGGTGAACTAATACCTCTTGTATTAACCTGGATGGAACTGGGGACCATTCTTCTAAGTGAGATATCACAGACTGGAAAAACAATCATATTTGCTCACTATTAAAAGGGAACTACTCGATCAACATTTCTGCGTACATATGGAAATAGCAGTTATTGGCAATCAAGCAGGTGGGGGGAGGTGTAAATTCACACCTAATGGGTACACTGTCTGACGGGCACATTTGTAAATTTAACTCAAACTGTGCAAAAGCAATTTTGTAACCAATATGTTTGTACCTGTGTGACATTCTGAAAAAAAAAAAAAAAAAAGAGTGTTTCATGAGGAGGAGGAAGAAACCAAGGCAGTGAGCATAGACTCTGACAAAGGAATAGTCATGACCAATCCTGAAACTGGCTCGGAGTCACCTCTGCCTACCTTACCACCTCCAGGAATTCAAAAGGTGAATTTTCTCATTCGGTGGAAATGTGACGGAAGGTAAATTAAAAACAAATTTTGTACTTGACCGGGAAGGGAAGCTGTGTTCCTAATTGTGTGGTCCAGATTTCATGTGGGGAGATTCAAAGAACCAGGGGCTGTAGGACCTGTGAGTCATTCTTAGCCATTAGGGAATTTATTAACTTGACAAACCAGATGTGCTTTGGGCATGTTTTTAGATGAGGATTTCTCAGCTTTGGCACTACTGCTGGGTTGGGTCAGATACTATTTGCTGAAGAGACCTGTTCTCTGCTATGTAAGTTGTGTAATGGCATCCCTGGCTTTTACCCCCAAGATGTTGGCGATACTCCTTCAGGCCTAATGGTGAAAATCAAACATGCCTCCAAACATTGCCTATGTCACCTATGGGGACAAAGTCAGCCCGGGTTGAGAACCACTGTCCTAGAAGAATTAGGATCAGAGCCCATCTGCTGGGATCAAAGAAGCACTGGGTTAAAGCTCAGTTTGAACTCCATGGCCAGCTCTGTCATTTAGTGAAGTTATTTTTCGTAAGTTCTATCTGAATTCAACATCAGGCTGTTTGATTTCTGACCAATGGCTGACCTCCCTGGAGAGCAGCCTTCTTCTCTTAAGTAATACAATGATGCAAGTCCACAATGTTGTCCATGCTTCTGAGATCAGTTTTGGGCTCAGGAATGAACTGGGTGTTGGGCAAGTTCAGACCTCTGGATGGGGATCTGTGGCCTGGCAACCACAATCTGGTGAAGGGATTCATGCCCCTGCTGGCTCGGCATGGCGTGTCTGTATTGGCTGGCTCTGCTCTCTCCTTGGGCTTCGCCAACTATTTCCAGGAGGACTCTTTCAGACTCAGCCATTTCTTGGCGTCCCTCCTTCCCTAACAGCTTAGAATGCCAGAGTAGAAAAGTGCTTAGAAACATTTGGTAGGAACTCTTTGCACCAGAGGGGGAAACTGAGGCTTGGAAGAGGGAAGAGACTTAACCTAGGTCACATAGTGGGCTAGATAAGACCCCTTTTTTACCCAAGGTGCCCTAACTCTGTAACCCCACCCCCGGGTCTGCTCAACCCTTGGTGGAACTCTTTATCATAACCTTGTCCTGGCATTGGTTTTTATTTCATTGAAACTTAAATCTCTTTGGTTTTACATTTCCTGCCTCCTCCTTTCTTCTTAGTGATAGCCATTTAGTGTAAAAGTAGGACCACAACACTTTAGCAAGAAATAATGGGCTTATATTACCTCTCAAGTGAACATTTGGTTTTTAATTGAGCTTTAATTCAATGAAATGAAACTAATGGTAGGAGTTTGAGGCACTGAACTATGTTTAGAAAGACTTTTGTAGTAGCTTGACCCTTTTAGGAACTGTCCCTATCTTTAGAGGCCATCTAGTCTACCATTGTGTGGGGTGCATGCTGAAGTTATTTTCTATCTTGTGATTTAGAGTCGTGGTCCCCAACTCCCAGGCTGTGGACTGGTATCAGTTCATGGCCTGTTAGGGGATGGGCTGTACAGGAGGAGGTGAGTGGGGAGGGTGCAAGCAAAGCTTTGTCTGTATTTGCAGCCACTCCCCATCACTTGCCTTACTGCCTAAGTTCTGGTCCCTGTTAGGCCCCCCTGCCACCCCGCCCAGTTCCTACCCTTGTCCATGGAAAAATTGTCTTCTATGAAACTGGTCCTTGGTACCAAAAAGGTTGGGGACCTCTGTAGAGGAGAGGACATGGGCTTTGGACATAGGTTCAAATTCTAGTCCCACCACTTAATAGCTTGTGTGAATTTACCCCAAGGAAAACACTATTTTAAAATGATCATAGGAGGTGAGTCCTGTTCCATGTGTTACCTTCATGTGTCTTACAACAACTATGAGAAGAAGAGTTTATAGTTTATAGAAGAGAAAATTGAATGGCAGAGAGTTTAAGACAAAAGTTACACTTTTATTAAGTAACAAAAGTATCAGACTTAAGAGTTGAACCCACGAAAATCTGGCTCATGATTATACATGACTAGATGGAGATTAAAAAAACATGATTGGCTCAGCGGGCTAAGGCACCACCTGAGCTGGCAGGTTCCAGTTCAGCCCAGGCCCGCCAGACAACAATGACGGCTGCAACCAAAAAATGGCTGGGCGTTGTGGCCGGCGCCTGTAGTCCCAGCTACTTGGGAGGCGGAGGCAGGAGACTCGCTTGAGCCCAGGAATTGGAGGTTGCTATGAGCTGTGATGCCGCAGAACTCTATCCAGGGTGACAGCTTGAGGCTCTGTCTCAATAAAAAACAAACAAACAAACAAAAACATGATTGGGTGTACCATAACTTTCTTGAACTTGAGTGTCTTAGAATGCTAAAATGGGATGATAACACCTTCAAAGAAGAACTTCTGTGAGGTTTAAATTAAATAATGCCCATATAGCACCCAGAACCCACTAAATGTCTACTAGATATCCAACTTCCTTTTGGTAGCCTGGGTTCTTCAAGTTATTTTCGATCAGTTATGATTTACTAAGTGCTCACTCGGTGCAGGCAAATTACTAAGTAAGTTTACTTATGTAATTTCACTTAATTTTGCAAGATGCATATGTGGTCAGTATTATTTTTTCCACATTTTCACTGAAGAACAGAGATAAGAAGAAGGAAACTGCCTAAGTTCAAACGTGGAGGAAATGGCAGTCAGAGTTTGTGGTCTTGCCTGGCAGATTCTAAAGCTGCACTCTAGGCCCTAGGCTGTGCCCACCCCCCTCAACTATTCAAAGCTTCAGAAAATCCCAGATGCCTTGAATTATCCCCTTGGGATGTTTTGTACCTTTACAAATTAAAATAATCCAGATTTCATCTCAAATAGAAGATCTCTTCCTTTGGGGGAGATAGGTGTCTTGAGGGCCATCTGAGTTCTATTAAGCCTAAAGGAGGCTGGAGTCAATTCGTGTTTATCCCTGGTGAATTTCTAATTGAGGCTTATTTCTATCCCTCTTTCGTCATACCCAGTATGTCCTCAGGGACTTCAGACTAATCTTCAGCTGAATTGGAGTGAGATCTAATTAAGCCTGCTCCTGATCTGGCCCCAAATCACCCAGCCAACCTCATTTCCCAACATACCTTCTCCTCCTGGATCCCCTGTGACTCACAACTTCCCCAACTCTCTGAGCTCTGTAGCCAGTCAGGCCCTAGATCTTCTGGTGGCACTTTCAAATCCGGTGCAGCCCTGTCTTTGGCTGATCAAAACATTTCTTCTCTCTAAGGCCATGTCTGCAAGTGTGGAAAAGTTGGGGGAGGGAGAAGGTCAGAGTCATATGTTTGAGGCCAAAATCATCAGAATGAAAGCTCATAATCTCTTTATCTCTGTACCTGTTAGAACTCAGTGATGCCACAAACTGTAGGCACTGATGAACACCTGATTAAAAAAACAGGAAAATAAATATGGCACAAAAGGCAGGCCCTCTGGAGGCAGAAGGACCTGGCTCTGAATTTTGGTATTTATTAGCTCTTTGATAGTGGGTGAGTGATACTGAACCTCTCTGACCCTCAATTTCCTCATTGGCTAACTGGGAAAACAATGTGGTTGTGAAGATTTTAAAGTCATATCTATAAGAGCACTTAGCACCCCCAAGTTTGGTCTAAGCAGATACTAAATCATAGAGGAAGCATAAGTTTCTCTTCTCAGATCTGAATCTCATGGAATTTTGGTGTCTCTCACTGAGCCATTTAAAATTTCCCACCTTAGTAGTGGTTACTGATTATGTTCTTCAGCTATTCTGAGCTCCTTGAAGAGATGCTTCATAACAGACTCATCTTCGATGTCCTAGAACACCTTGTATAAAGATGATGAATGTATAGTTGTTTCCTTTATAAACAGGATGAATGTTTGGGAGGAATAGGGATCACTGTGTTCCAGAGAGGAATGTGTGAAAATCAGGCTGTAAATGAAATGATCATATCTATTTCAGTCACAACTATGTCCCCAAACTTGGTACAGTGACAAGTGAAATTCAGTGTTCATCAAATACCCTCTGGATAAATGAATATAGGGTCCAGGAATATTTAGCCTACCAGAGTGCATAGAACTCACTTGAACTGAGGCCCACATAGTCTCAGAAAGAGAAACTGAGGTCCAAAAAAGAGAAAGGACTCTCCAGTTTCACATGGGGACTCAGCAACAGGTATTTTAAATTATTTGGTATGTAAGGTTATAAGCTGGTGCCACCATAGTGTTTGGGTGACAAAGGCTGACTTGGTGTGGCTTCTCAGAACTGATTCTAGCCCAATTTTCTTGCTTCTCAGTGATTGGCAGGAGCTGAGCCAACCAGAAGATGAAAGGGGCTAGTGTGCTAGAGTAGAGTCTGCATCTGCACGGTTAGCCATTTGTGTTTGCGTTCTACAGAGATCAGGTGTTCAGGGGTGGCGAGTCCATAGACAAACAGACCCATTCCCTGACCTGAAATCAAACTCACACTCTGAGTCTGAAAGCCTTCGAAAGTGGGGGATTTTAACCATTAGTTCACAGGGCCAACTGGCCTCCTTTCCAAAAGTTGTGCTAATCAGCTAGATCTGTCTTCCCTGGAGGCATTCCCAATGGGACTCAGAGTCTTGCCCTACAAAGCATCAAGGTATGTTGTATAACCCCAAACAGTTGTTGGAACCAACTTCTTATCTTCTCTTTTGGTTTCCTGATTTTAAGAGAACTCATTGAGTTCTCTTTTATTCATGACTACTTGAAAAAATAAATTGTTCCTGTAGTTCAGATGGGTCCATAAAATATAAGACAAGAAGTAAGAATGTTAGGTTCACCAAGGCAGAGACTTTTTTTTTTTTTTTTGTTACTATGTCCCCAGTACCTAGAATAGTGCCCCCTGTGTGGTAAGAGCTCAGTGAATAAATGAAAGAATGAATGAACTCATTGCCAGAGAGTGGAAAGGAACCTTGGGGATGATGCTGGTTGGTCCTGAAGCTATATGTAGTCATGCTAACAACCAGCTGTGCAATCTTAGGCAAGTGCCCCACCCTCTCTGGATTACTGGTTCATCTGCAAAATTAAGTGGGTGGGATGAATGGCTGGCTGTACAGAGGGTTGAAGATTATCATGGATAGAAAAGTATTTTGGAAAAAAAAAACCTTTTCTTTCCTTATGTTCCTTTCTTTGAGATGTCTTCTCTGTGCAAAACATCTCTGGATATCCTTTTTGGGATAATAGCAGGCAACCAGAGTGAATTCTGAAACCATGGCGAGGTGGCTTATGACTGGTGGGTTATAACTGGATCAAATATGTATAAGTGGTGAAGACTGAGGCATTTTCCAGAAGCTTGCTCTGGGGATGGTGTTTATGCCTTCCTGATGGATGATGCTCTGAGCAGCATCAGGGCTCTGCTATAGCAGATGGGTAGGCAGAGAGAGGGGTGCAGGGGTTGGTTGAGCCATCTCAGATAAGTGTATCAGTAAGACTTAAACTTGAAAATTAAAGTTCTTTAGGCTATATGTGTATTTATGAATGGGTAGGAAGGAAAATGAGGAAAGATAAAAAATGTTGGGATTGAGAGATTGTGGGATTATGAGAAAGCAATCGAAAACACGAGTTTATCAGTAAGCTTGACTGCTTCTGGTTGTAGAACCTTCAACAAAGTCATTTCTACAAGAATTTGGCACTGTTTTAGGCTTGCTGGGAGACAGAGATGAGTACAACTCAGTGTCTGCCCTCCCATATCTGGGAGAAGCAGCCAGGCTAACTAAAGGTGCCACTGAGAGTGATTGATGACTACTGAGATAGAGGGGTGTACATGATTCTGTGGGAACAGAAGGGAACAGATTTGATCTGCTTGAGTGCTTCTGGGAAGGTATTAAAAAGGAGAAGAGGTTTGAGATGGGCTTTAAGGGTTTTAAGGAATAGAGAGAACTTTACCAGGTGGAGGAGTGATGATGGGTTGGGTGGCACTATCTCAAGGGAGGGAAGAGCTGGTACAAAGGGTGGAGGCATGAGGTAGTCTAATGTCTTTGGACCATGAATCGTGACTTGGCAGCTAGAGCACAGGCTTCATGGAGAAGAAAGTGGGGAGAAAAAAAAGTCACAGGTCACAAAGACCCGTAGACCAGGTTCAATGGGACTTTTGTACCCATGGGCAGTGGTAAGTCATGGAAAGATTGTAGGCAGGGGAGGAGCTTGATTACACTGCATGTTGAGACTATTATTCCAAGCTGGAGGAAACAGGATGGAGGCAGGGCCACCAGCAGAAGGCTGTTGCCCTTGTCCTGATGAGAGATGATTTAGGCAGGGGCCAGGGAGATAGGATGGTGGGATAGATGAAAATAAAATTAAGATCTGCAATCATAACAGCTTTAGATTCCTCATAAGAAATTAAATGTTTCTGAAACCAAGTTTCTAGATGGCCTCACACTAGAATGGAGTGTAACTATAGCTAAAATTTGAGATGCCCTGGGACATGAGTGGTCTTAAGAGGAATAACCTTTTGTAGACTTTCTATAATTTTATTGGCTAGGTATACAAAGGGTAGCCAAAAAGTACACATTTTTTTTTTTTTTGAGACAGAGCCTCAAGCTGTCACCCTGGTTAGAGTGCTGTGGCATTACAGCTCACAGCAACCTCCAATTCCTGGGCTCAAGCGAATCTCTTGCCTCCGCCTCCCAAATAGCTGGGACTACAGGTGCCCACCACAACGCCCGGCCATTTTTTGGTTGCAGCCGTCATTGTTGTTTGGCAGGCCCCGGCTGGATTCAAACCTGCCATCTCAGGTGTACGTGGCTGGCGCCTTAGCCCGCTGAGCCACAGGCGCCGAGCCAAAAGTACACATTTTAAGAAAGGAAAAACTGTACTGAGATTGTAATATTCAATATGTACTGATAACAAAAATGAATGAGCACCTCTTATAATAGTAGAAGTCAAACGTGACTTGAGTGTTACAAATTTAATACAGTTCCTTCCTTAAATGTATATACATTTTGTGGGCACCTTGTGTATTTGATGGTGGTGGTGGGAAGTATATCAATCTTTGTAATAGTTCTGCTGAATGGTGAAGAAGTGCTATGAATGTGAAGAGTGGGGTCTAAGGTTGTATATATTCAAATGGTTGCAAGACTGTCAGGGTTGGAGAAGCCTTGAAGCCGACTTATTGGGGATTCTCAATGCCCCTGCAACACTTTCACTGAGATACTGTCTAGTCTGTGCTTAGATCTCTTCTGTGACATGAAGAAATTTACCTGTTGGCTAGCCTGTTCCATTGCTAAAAAAGTTCAACTTTGAATATCAATACATCTGTCCCACGTCTCCCACACATTGACCAGATGGAGAATTGTCTTTGAAAGAGATCATCTTAAGAATCCTTACATGAAAATACCTGACAACTGAAACCATTACAAAGGCAAGCCATCCCCCTGATTGAAATTGATTCCCTTTTTTTTCTCATTTAAGGCCCAATCGTATTTCAAGCTCCATGTCAGACAGAGGCAGAAACATGACTGAGCTCAAGAAGGATTTTTGTCTAAATAGAGCTCTGGCAGACAGATGATGCTAATGCCAGCAGAATAGCTGAGATGTTCTGTCCGCAAGGAGGAGGCCATATGGGGCAGGAAGAGTGCAGGGCAGAGGCTGAGAATGCTGGAATCGGTGCTAGGTGGTGGGAATGACGTAGCGGCATGAACCAGCATTAACTCACCATCACTAAGATGCTCATGGGAGCTGTTAAGAAATAAGGAAGAAGATGCTGCAGTGAGTGTGAGCAGAGGGCCGGAAAACATTGAGGCAATGGCCACAAATGCAACGGGGCTGCCTACTGCCCTCTTTTGCCCCCACTTCCCTTATCCTCCTCCTACTCCAAACCTCTTCTTCCCAGTTTCTTCCATTGTCCTTTATCTAAATTGACTACCTTCTTCCTCCTTCCTTCCCCACCTAGATCTTTCTCACTCCAAGTTTCTGTCTCATTCCCCACATAGAAACCATACCTTACATGTTTACAATGCTTGGCAGTTCACAGAGCCATTTGGAATACATTATCTCATCAGTCTCACAGCCACACTCACAGGTAGGTGCTGTCCCCATTCTGCAGATGATGAAAACGAGGCTGAGGGAGATGAAGTCACTGGCCTGATGTCACTGGCCTAAAGTCACATAGCCATGTGGAGGTGGAGGAATGATGATGGCCCATGTTCTTTTCCCCATTCACCACCCGATCGTTTCAACAGTACAGATTAACTCCCTGGTTTTCCAGTGTGCTGTCCTGAACATAAGGAACCAGATGATCTCATTTAAGGACCCCAAAGGATGGCTTCTTTTTCCTGAAGGGATTTTTAGAGAAGGTCACAAGAAGATTTGTCTCCTTGAAAGTTGTCCTGCATTCTGGGGAAGTCCCATCTTAAGTCATTGGAATCTTTTAGTGTCCAAGCACACTGCATACGCCCTAACTCTATTGTGACAGCTAGAATCCTCAGTGTGCTAGAGCCAGCTCACACCAGCTCATTGGTTAAACTTTCAGGACTTTTGGTGTGAACTGGCTGTTAAACATAGTACTGTAGAAGATTATTTAAAAGTGTTACAAAATGAATTATTAATGTATTGAAAACAAAGAGAGGAATGCTCAACACTCATCACCTTTTAAATTATTTTTAGTACATTTGGCTATTACCATAGTTACTATACTCTTGAGGTTATCAGAAATAGTGTATCTGAGTGGTGAAAACGCTGTATGATGATGGTGTGTTACTGTTCATATCTTTCCAACTCTATGTTCAATGATTCAGATTGGCAGCTTGAAATTGATCATGGGGGACAATATTTACACCATGGAAATGGGCAAGAAAGTTCAAAGCCATCTTTCTTCCTGAGAGAATCAGTTGTTAAACATATCCCAGCCCACCTCTGGCTAAGATACATAAAGGTTTGTGGTAATTTGGTGCTTAGAATCCTAAATGCTCAGCTTGGTTCTCCTGACAGTATGAACTTGGGCAGAAGAGAGAATGGTGTTTGGAAAGAAAACAGAGGAATGGGGATAATAGACATTAGGAGATAATTCACTACTTGTCCTCTCTTTCTCCTCCTTGGTGGTAATGGAAACCACCAGCAATGGGACATAACATTTACACCTCAGTGGGCCAAGTACTATACGAGGCATTTTACATACACTGTCTGTTCAAGTCTCAAAAAACCATGTGATGCATTATTGTCCCTGCTTTACAGATGGGAAACTCAGGAAAGGGGAACAACTTGTCCAAACTTAACCAGAGAGAAGGTTGAAGGAGCAGGATTTGAGGCCAGATCTATCTGATCCAAAATCAGTGCTGTTTCTGAAATGATGATGGGAGGGGAAGTTACCAGAAGTCTATGGCCACCCTGCACCTCTGCTCCCACGTGCAGAAGCTCTTTTTGTTTCTGTGGATCAATGACATGCCAGATATGTTTTGTTAAAAGTAATCAGTAATTTTAAATAGAAACCAAATGCGAGGCATCTATTCCAATAGTGGTATTTTTCTTTTATTTTGAGTGCCTGTTATGTGCCGTGTACTACCTTAGGTGCTTAGGATCTAGCACTCAGAAAGACAGACAAGATCTTTGCTTTTGAGTTGCTGGCACAGTGTTTTAAGCCTGGTGAGACACCCAAACATCTGTTTCCTTCCCAATGCCAGTGATCCCTGGAGCCCACTCGAGTTTACTATGTTCAGCAAACTGGGTGACAATCATGTGCTCTCCTGCTGTCACCAGACCTACCCTGGGCTAGCAATCTCTGCCTCCGGAGTCGGGAAAACTCCCCTTTTCTCCCCTCTTTCAAACCAGATCTGTCATTGGTTATCAAAGTTGCTACTTCTGCAGAGAAGGAAAAGTGGCTCTGGGCACTGTCCTAAGATTGTTTCCTCTTCTTGGGCAAGGGGATTAGGAGAAAGGCATGCACCCAATTTCCTCAAGCTGTGGTTTTCTGCTTGGACTTGTGTTTTAAATCCCTGTTTTTGGCAGTCACTGACCAGTCAATCATGGAGGCAGGTTTGTTCCACATGCTGTGAGATAGATTTTTATGTTAGAGAGGAAGTATCTAGTTTATTATTTCATCCTTATCTTCAGGGAGAGGAAAGCTAGTAGTTAGGGGAATTTAGTTTTTTCTTTTTCAAGGGCAAACTCAGGCCATTTGAAAATGCTTCTACTGCAGCCACACGCTGATTGCCTAATGGTGATATTTCCCGAAGGCTGTATTTTGGCTGGGAAATGGAGCTCTTTTGGCAGGGAGAAGAGGTGCAGTTATTTTGACCTAGGCAAGGTTGATTTCCTTAGGCCAGCCAGAGTTATTCCCCACATCATGATGGGAGGAGAAACCTCTTGAAAAGTCAGGAAGCCTCCAGAGGAAAGTCCCTTAGGAAACCTGCTTGTTGAAGGCATCTGACCATCCCCTGGTTTAAATGTGATTGGTGTTTCATTATCTCAAGAGTTGGGCTTTCCATGCCTGCCTTCTCTCTTCCTCTTGCTGTTTGTAAGGGAAAGCGAATATTGATTGTACTTAAAAAGTGTGCCCAGAAGATGGCATTCATTCCACTGAGATGATGAGAGTGGCACACTGGCACTAGGAAATATCAAGCTGGGAATCTAGAAGTGAAACAAGGGAAAGCACCCCAGGAGCTGGTGAGATTGTGAGCATGGAGAGTCCCCATCTGGGAGGGAGGGAGAGGCTGCAGAAGCAGGTGTGGTCGGAGCCAGCCTGGTCTTCCTTCTCAGTCTGTCTTCCTCTCCCTGCCTCAAAGCCTCTTGGCACAGCCCCCCCCCCCCAAGAGTGTCCTGTTTTAGTAATCTAGGCCAATTCCCTGAGTTGGAATGGCAATGAGGAATGACAGCCTTTTTGCTCTACAGAGTCCTTGACCTTTTCTTTGCTCTTACTTGCATCCACACCCTTGGTTTTGAAATTCCTCCTTCCTTGATCCCACAAGCAGCTCCCAACTCTTCTCCATCCAAAATAGTTTTACACTATTATACAGTTCTGCCGCCACACAACTCTACATTATTTATTACTTTGTTTATTTGATATGTTGGAATTGTACATATTGATAGGGTACAATGTGATGTTTCAATATATATCTGTATGATACATATGATCTGTATATATCTGTATCTTGTATGATGACCCAAGCAGGGTGGTTAATGTACCCTTCACCTCTTGCTTCTATCATTTCTTTGTGGTGAGAACATTGAAAGGCCTCTCTTCCGTTTGAAATATGTAATATTTTACTTTTCACTATAGTCACTAATAGTTGCACAATAGAACACCACGATTTAGTTATCCTGTCTAATTGTAACTTTATACCTGTTGACCAGCCTCCTCTATTGTCTCATCCTCCCCCACTCCTCTGTGATGTATGTGTAGTTCAGGAGGTGGTGGGCGTGCCAGCCATACTCAGTAATCTTTTGTAATCACTGATTTACTTCTGCTTCCAAGACATCAACTTCTTTTTTAAAGATTCCACATATTAATAAGATGATGCAGTGTTTGTCTTTCTGTGTGTGGCTTATTTTACTTTACATGAGGTTCTCTGGGTTCGTTCATGTAGTCACAAATGATAGGATTTCATTTTTTTTAGTGGTTGAATAGTATTCCCTTCTATAAATGTATCACAGATTCTTTATCCATTCATCCATCGTTAGACACTTAGTTTGATTCCGTATCATGGCTATTGTAAATTGCAATAGTGCTACAATAAATGTGGGAATGCAGATACGTCTTTGACATGACGATTTCTCTTTCTTTGGGTATATACCCAATAGGAGATTGCTGTATCATATGATATTTCTATTTTTAGTTTTTTGAGGAGCCTGTACATTATTTTCAAAAATGGCCGTACTAGTTTGCATTCCCACTAACTGACCATGTGTACGTGTTCCCTTTTAATCACATCCTTGACGACATGTTTTGGTCTTTTTTGATAATAGCCTTTATAACAGGAGTGAGGCGATCTTTCATCATGGTTCTGATTCACATTTTCCTGGTAAATAATGATGTTGAGCTTTTTTTTTATTTGCTTGCCCATTTGTATGTCTTCTTTTATTTATTTATTTATTATTAATTAATTAATTAATTTTTATTGAGGGTATAAGAATTAGCTTGCAGTGTTTGAATTTGTCGGGTAAAGTTCCTCTTATAATTGTGTCCTGCCCCCAAGAGATGTGCCATCTATCCTAACAATGTATGCATTAAGTGGGGGTACCCCATCAGTTTTCCCCCTCCTCTGTCCCTGATCCCTTGTTCCTCCCTCCCCCTATGTTGAATTGATTTGAATTTTCCTTTTATGTGGATGTGTAATAGATTGTCTATTCTCTTCATATTAGAATTGAGTACATTGGATTCTTGCTAAAGTATGGAGAGTCCTCAAAGAACTCAAATTAGAACTTCCATTTGATTCTGCAAGTACATTTCTAAGCATCTACCCAGAAGAAAAAAAATCATTTTATCATAAGGAAATTTGCACTAGATTGTTCATCGCAGCTCAATTTATAATTGCCAAAATGTGGAAACAGCCTAAATGCCCACCAACCCAGGAATGGATTAACAAGCTATGGTATATGCATACCATGGAATGCTATTCAGTCACTTGTATGTCTTCTTTTGAGAAATGTCTATTTAGGCCTTACCCATTTTTTACAGTTTTAGTCAACTTATTTTTAATGTATTTAATATTTTTTTCTGTTAAGTTATCCATATATTCTGATTACTAAACCCTGGTCAGATGTAAGGTTTGCAAATATAGGGTGTCCATAAAGTTTGTGTGCAAGTTTATTTTAAATTGCACAAGAACTTTATGAATTCTCTCTTCTTCTGTAAATTGTCTCTTCACTTTGTTGTGGAAAAGCTTTTTAGTGTCTTCTAATCCTATTTGTCTATTTTTGCTTCTGTTGCCTGAGCTTTTGAGGTCTTGATTAAGAAAAGAAATTCTTGTCCAACTCAATGTCAGTATTTCCCCTGTATTCTTTTAGTAGTTTTGTAGTTTAGTAGTTTTGTAATGTACTTTTACATTTACGTCTGCAATCCAGTTTGAGTGGATTTCTCTGCATGGAGAGAGGTAGGGGTTTAGTCTCATTCTTTGGCATGTGGCTATCCAATTTTCTCAGCAGCACTTATTGAAGAGGCTGTACTTTCCCCAATGTGTGTTCTTGGCATTTTTGTTGAAAATCAGTTCACTATAGATGCATAAACTTATTTCTGGGCTCTCTATTTTATTCCATTGGTCTATGTGTCTATTTTATGATAATATCATGCTGTTTTGGTTACTATAGCTTTGTAGTATGTTTTGAAGTAGCCTCTCATTTTGTTGTTTTTCTTTGGAATTGCTGTAGCTATTCAGAGTCTGTTGTGGTTCTATGTGAATTTTAGATTTTTTTTCCCCCCTATTACTGTGAAGATTGTCATTGATATTTTGATAGGGATTGCTTTATATCTCTCTATAGATCACTTTTGGTAGTATGGCAATTTTAACAATATTGATTCTTCCAATTAATGTATAAAGGATATCTTTTTATTCATTCATATTCTCTTCAGTTTCTTTCATCAAAGTTTTATGATTTTCAGGGCCGTATTCTTTTACCTCTATTAGATATCAAAAGGGGCTGTAAAGAACTGGACCGAGTAGAGTTAAAGCAGGGATTTATTAACAGTATCTTCAATCAGATGGCCTGCGACCAAAATGATATCAGCTGCGAGTTAAGATAAGGGACTTCATTTTATATGTAGTTGAGTCCTGTTTGATGAACATTCTGACACCATTCAGGAGGGGATGTATGGGTAGCTCAGGAGGTGGTGGGTGTGCCAGGCATAACCTTCCATGTGGTGTAAAACCCAAAGGTTATCTGCTAGAGGCCTTGTAGAAGGTCAAAGAATATCTGCTGTGACTCTTCTCCAACCTGGAAGAAATGTTTTACAGAACCAGAGGAAATATGGCAAGTACTATTCTATGCCTTAATGCATGTCTAGACCCATCACAAGTAGAGAAAGACTAATAAGTCCTATTTGCTTAAGAATAATTAGAACCATTGGGGGTTGAGGAAGACTAATCAGTCTTATTCTATTTTTTCCTTAATGAATGTTTATCCTCTTCCCTCAGAGGTAGAGACTTAATGAGTGTTTCTTCTAGGAGGGAGAGAAAGAACAACAACCCCTTTGGTTAAGTTTACTTCTAGGTATTTTATTTTATTTTATTGTTTGGTAGCTAATATATGTTAGGGACCTAAACCCTTCTCTCTCCTCCCCTCCCAGAACAAAAGGCCTACCTGGCCCTGCCCCAAGAGTTCTGCTGGAAAGACCCCAGTCCGCCAAAGCCTTCTAGCAACCTGTGAAATCTTACTTCCCCTACGTCTAGTATGAAAACAAGACCCCAAACATCCTCATTCAGCTGCCATCTTTGCCCAGCTCTTACTCTGCCCCCTTTCATTAAACTTGGGCTGAACCTCTCCTGGTTTCATCTCTGGGTAAACCACTGAACCCCTTTCACTATGAATAGAATTGTTTTCTTGATCACTTTCTCAGATGGTTTTCTCTTAGCATATAGAAAAGCTACTTAATAAGGGAGTGGAGTAAGATGGCTGAATAGAAATGTCTCACACAGACACCAAATTCAACAAGTATCCAGGCAAGGAAACACCTTCAGAAGAAACAAAAATCAGATGAGTGATTAAATTACCTGGTTTAACGTTATATCAAGGAGAGAGGCATGGAAGAGGGCAGAAAAGACACCTTGCATTGTCTAAGCCACTCCTCCCCATCCCCAAGCAGTGCAGAGCCAGCACAAGGAACAGAGAGGGATTTTGTGTATCTGGGGGAGAGAGAATGGCATGATTGTGGGACTTCACATTAAAACTCAGAACCATCCTGGTATTACTGGAATTTCTTCTTCAGTAGGTCCTTGGTCTCAGGAATTCTGAGACCTGCCAGGACTAGGTCCTGCCTTTCAAGGTTATCACGTGTCCTTCTGGCTCAAGGTGGATCCAGAAGAATGAACTCATGGACCCATGGGCCATAGATCAGTGGTAAGATAGGATTTTATTAGACAAAAAGGAATACAAAAGGGATAAAAAGTACCAGAGCTCTGGCAAAGGGGAAGGCCTAAGTCAGAAGTCTTCGCCATGGGTCCTTTGTCTAGGAGTATACATAGTATTAGGTCCTTGTAGTTTTTGCCTCAGGGAAGGAATCAGGGTGTGTGCTCCCTACTCAAGGTGGAACCATCCCAAATCTTTTAGGCTGCTTTGTTCATGACCTTGATAGAGCCCAGAGGGTGTGGCCTGGAAAGAGCAACCTGTTTGTACCTAGAGAATGGGGGTTGGGTCCCTGTCCAGCTCTAGTGGCAGAATCCTATATCACTGGCCCAGGGCATAATTCAGTTAATGCCCATGGAGCATTTAGATCAGCCTGGCCAGAGAAAAACTCTCTGCTCCAAGACCTGAGTTCTGGCTGTACCCACCATTGGCTGACAAAAAGCAATCAGGGGAAAGGCTGTAGTTGGACCACAAAAGTACCCGTCCTTGGAAAATTCCAGGAGCTAGGTTGACTTGGAGATGGTGGGCTAGGTGTGCTTGTGGCCCAATTAGATACTGGTGCAGGAAGATGAGCCCTAATGGAGAGAACAAACACCCAAACACCTTATTTACTAGAGGAAGAGTTTTATTTCAGCTGGTGGAGCAACAGCACAGAAGAATTCAAAATGGCCTCAATCTCCAACTGGCTCAGCCTTCTCTTTTTTATCCCTAGTCAAAAAGTTGGGGCCCACAAGTACCTTTCTTAGTGGTCAGTTTGAATCAAGCTGGAGAAGCTGGCTCTGGTTTTTATACAACCACAGGCTTTTATAGAAGTGGAAAGCAAGCATTAGTTTCCAGGTCCAAGGAAGTTAAGTTTCCACAAATTCCTAAGAACTGAGTCGCCATGGGGAGGACCTTGCAGGTGTATCCTTGGGTCTCCCTGAAGAGAGACCTTAGCCCTTATTTTTTCTGGGTATCCTTTTTCTCTTAGCCCTTATTTTTTCTGGGTATCCTTTCTCAATACCAGCAGGGTAGCCAAGACAGTATCTATGTCACTCACTCCCCCTTCCCCAACTATAGGTAGTGAAGCTCAAGGTGAGTATTTTTTCACTTTGGGGAAAGGAAAGGGAAAAGTTCAGAGAACTTTTGTTTTGCAACTTAGGTTCCAGCTCAGTTACAGTAAAATAAAATGGCTAGCAGACTCCTGAGGGCCCTGAGTCCAGACCTCAATCCTTAGAAGGCATTTCTGGATCTACCCTGGGCCAGAAGGATACATGATAACCTTGAAGGAAGGATCTAGTCCTGGCAGGATTCACCACCTATTGACTATGAGCCTGGGGGCTTTGAATAAATATCAGAAGACTCAGGCAATAGTCATCTTGGGCTTCAGGTGAGGCTGGGCTGGCTTTAGGTGCGTAAGCACAAGTGAGTGCTCATGTCATTCCTTCCCCAACTCCAGCAACTCAGCAGAGAGGGTAAGGAAAAGAGTGGGAGACTTTGCCTGGTAATACAGAGAATTCTCTCATATCTTACCCAAGTCCACCAATGTACTACTACCAGGAATCTGCAAGAGTCACAGAATTACTGAGCTTGGGGTACCCCAGTGTTGGTACAGCTATAGTGACCAAAGACTTAGATCACAACACTCAATTCCCTTGAATGTCTGGAAAGCCTTCTTAAGAAAGATGAGTTCAAACAAGTCCAAACTATGAAGATTAAAATAAATACCTAACTCTCCAATGCCCAGTCCTTGACATCCACAAGCATCAGGAACACCCAGGAAGACATAACCTCACCAAACAAACTAAACAAGATACCAGCAACCAATCCTGAAGAGGTGGAGATAGGTGAACTTTCAGGCAAAGAATTAAAAATAGCTGTCCCGAATAACCTCAATGAACATCAAGAAAACACAGAGAAGAAACTCAGAAGCCTATAAAAAAAAAATTTAACAAAGAGATTGAAATTTAAAAAAAAAAAGTCAAGCAGAAATTTTGGAGCTTAACAATTGAATTGACAAACTGAGAAATGCATCAGAGTCTTTCAATAGCAGAACTGACCATTAGGATTGATGACTGACTAGCAGAATTGAAGAAAGAATTAGTGAGCTTGGGCTTGGCACCCGTAGCACAGTGATTACGGTGCCAGCCACATACACCAAGGCTGGCCGGTTCGATCCCAGCCCGGGCCAGCTAAAACAACAATGACATCTGCAACAAAAAATAGCCAGGTGTTGTGGCTGAGGCAAGAGAATTGCTTAAGCCCAAGAGTTTGAGGTTGCTGTGAGCTGTGATGCCATGGCACTCTACCCAGGGTGACATAGTGAGACTCTGTCTCAAAAAGAAAAAAAAAAAGAGTTAGTGGGCTTGAAAATAGGCTATTTGAAAACACACAGTCAAAAGAGAAAAAAAGAAAAAATGTGGGTAAACATACAGGCTGTTAAATCAGCTGTTCTGTTTTAACCCATTCTCCTATGAAAAGAGCCTGAATAGCCAAAGCACTCTTAAGCAAAAAGAACAAAACTTGAGACATCACTTATGAGACTTTAAACTCTACTACAAAGCTATAATAACTAACCAAAATATGGTATTGGTCCAAAAATAGAGACATAGACCAATGGGACAAAATAGAAAACACTGATATAAAACTACCTACCTATAGCCAACTGGTTTTTAACAAAGCAGACAACAGTGTACACTGGGGTAAAAGAAGGTCTATTTGATAAATTCTGCTGGGAAAATTAGATAGTCACATCCAGAAGAATTAAATAAGACCCCTACCTTTCAGCGCTCCAAAATTAGTTCAAGTGTATGAAAGACTTCAAGTGTAAGGCATATGACCATGAGAATTCTAGAGGAAAATGTAGAAAAAAACTCTTGTAGAAATCAGCCTAGGCAAAAAATTTATGATTAAGACCCTAATGGCAATCACAGAAACAACGAAAACAAATAAAAGGGATTTGATTAAACTAAAAAGTTTCTGCATGGCTGTGGAAGT
Organism: Arctocebus calabarensis; assembly: GCA_963573935.1. NCBI lineage: Eukaryota > Metazoa > Chordata > Mammalia > Primates > Lorisidae > Arctocebus > Arctocebus calabarensis. The sequence continues at coordinate 3,807 of CAUYON010094302.1, read as the reverse complement.
AATCAACAGAGCAAATGGACAACTTATGGAATGGGAGAAAATATTCATATGCTATACACCTGATAAAGGGCTAATAATCAGAATATACAAAAAATAGACAAATCATTAAGAAAAAAGCAAACGACCCCATTAAAAAGTGGGCAAAAGACATAAACAGAAACTTTTTAAAAGAAGATGGACAAAATGGCCAGTAAACACATGAAAAAAGGCTCTATGTCATTAATCATTAGGAAAATGCAATTTAAAACCACAGCGAGGTATTACCTCATTCCTGTTATAAGGACTATTATCAAAAATACCATGAAAAGATTTCCCTTCATGATAAAGCTCTCAAGAAACTGGATCTAGAAGGAATTTACCTCAATACACATACACATACACATACATGTACAATGAAAGCCACATGTGACAGACCCATAGCAGTATCATACTGAATAGGGAAAAACTCTAATTCCACTAAAAATCTGGAACAAGACAAGAATGCCTACTTTAACCACTGTTATTTGATATAGTACTGGAAGTTCTAGCAAGAGCAATTAAACATGAGAAGAAAATAAAGAGCATCCAAATTGGAGAGGAAGAAGTTAAATTATTTTTATTTGTAGGGACAATATAACCTTATATCTAAAGAAACTGAAAGATTCCACAAAAAACATTAGAACTGATAAAAATAGGAAAGTTGCAGAATACAAAATCAACATGAAAAGATCAGTAGCATTTCTATATGTCAACAGTAAATAATCTGAAAAACCAAGAAAGTCATCCATTTCCAATAGCTATAAATAAACCCCCTAGGAATAAACTTAACCAAAGAAGTGGAAGACCTCTATAGTAAAAGCATCAGTGAAAAAATTAAAGACATGAGAAAAGGAAAGATATTCCACGTTTGTGGACTGGAAGAATTCACATTGTTAAAATGTCCATACCCCCAAATACCTACAGATTCAATGCAATCTCCATCAACATACCAATGAAATAGAAGAAATAATCTTAATATTTATATGAAACCACAAAAGACCCAGAATCTCCAAAAACATCTGAGCAAAAAGGACAAAACTGGAGAAATCACATTACTTCACTTCAAATTATACTAAAGAGCTGTGTAACCAAAAGAGTATGGTACTGGCATTAAAACAGACACATACCCACTGGGACAGAATAGAAAATTCAGAAATAGATTCACACATCTATAGTGAACTTATCTTTGTCAAAATTTCTAAGAACATACGGTGGGGGAAAAAGATAGTCTTTTTTAAATGATGCTGGGAAAACTGGATATCCATATGAAGAAGAATGAAACTGGACCTTTATCTCTTACCATATACAAAAATCACATCAACATGGATTAATGACTTAAATCTAAGGCCAAAATTATAAAATGATGAAAAGAAAACATTGAGAAAATGCTTTAGGACATTGGTCTGGGCAATGATTTCTTGAGTAATATCCCCAAAGCACAGGAAACCAAAGCAGAATTAGACAAATGGGATTACATCAAGCAAAAAACTTTCTGCACAACAAAGGAAACAGTCAACAAAGGGGAGAGACAATTACAGAACTGCTGAAAATAATCACAAACTACCCACCTGAAAAGAGATTAATAATTAGAATATATAAGGAGCTCCAACAACTCAATAGGAAGGAGTCAAATAATTCAATTAATAAATGGGCAAAGGATTTTAATAGACATTTCTGGAAAGAAGACATACAAATGGCCAAAAGGTCTATGAAAAAATGCTCAACAGCATTAGTCACCAGAGAAATGTAAGTCAAAACTATGATGAGCTATCATCTCACCCCAATTAAAATGGCTTTTATCAGAAAAGGCAATAATGAATGCCAGCAAGGATGTGGAAAAAGGGGAACCCTTGTGCACTGTTGATGGGGAGGTAATTGGTGCAATGCTATGGGGAATGTTATGGAGCTTACTCAAAAAACTGAAAAGAAAACATATGACCCAGAAATCCCACTCCTGGGTATATATATGAAGGAGGGGAAATCAGTATATCAAAATCATATCTGGTCTCCATGTTTATTGCAGCATTATTAACAATAGCCAAGATATGGAATCAACCCAAGGGTCTTGCAGCAGATGAATGAACACAAATATTGTGGTACCTATACACAATTGAACATGTATATCCACAAAAAGAATGAATCCTGCCATTTGCGACATCATGAATAGAACTGGAGAATATTATGTTAAGTTAAAGAAGCCAAGCACAGAAAGGCAAATCTCACATATTCTCACTCACATGTGGGAGCTAAAAATTAGGAACAATGATCTTATGGAGACACTGATGTCATCCAAAGAGTGGGATGATGGTTACCAGAGACTGGAAAGGGTAGAGGGGTTGGAGGATAAAGTGGGGATGGTTAGTGGGTGCAAAAATATAGTTAGATGGAAAGATCAGAATGAATACTATTTGAAAGCACAACAAAATGACAACAAGTTAGGGTATATTTTAAAATAACCAAAAAAGCGAAATTAGAATGCACCCAACACAAATAAATGATAAACGTCTGAGATGATGGATGCCCCAATTACTCACATTTGATTAATTCATATTTTGTATGCCTGTATCAAAACATCACATGTATCCTACAGAGATATACAATTATTATATATCATAATTATTAAAAATTGTAAAATTAAAAAATGCTAATGATTTTGTATCTTATTCTGTAACTTTACTGAATTTGTTTAGTAGTTCTAACAGGGTTTTTTCATGGAGTTTCTACGGTTTTAGTATATATAATAATGTCATCTACAGGCAGTCACCGCCCGCCTCCTGCCGAGCGTCTCCAGCGCCGCCGCCCCCCGCGCAGCCAGCAGCCAGCAGCCAGCAGCCAGCGTGACCATCCTCTGCCGATGGAGCACCCGCAGTGCGACAGCATGTCTCAGGATTTGTCAGAGGCCCTGAAGGAGGCCACCAAGGAGGTGCACACCCAGGCGGAGAACACCGAGTTCATGGGGAACTTTCAGAAGGGCCAGGTGAACCGAGAAGGCTTTAAGTTGGTGATGGCCTCCCTGTACCACATCTATGTGGCCCTGGAGGAGGAGATTGAGCGCAACAAGGGGAACCCAGTCTACGCACCCCTCTACTTCCTGGAAGAGCTGCACCGCAGGGCAGTCCTGGAGCAGGACATGGCCTTCTGGTACGGGCCCCACTGGCAGGAGGAGATCCCCTACACGCTGGCCACACAGCGCTATGTGCAGCGACTCCACGAGGTGGGGCGTACTGAGCCTGAGTTGCTGGTGGCCCACACCTATACTCGCTGCCTGGGTGACCTGTCTGGGGGCCAGCTCCTCAAGAAGATTGCTCAGAAGGCCCTGGACCTGCCCAGCTCTGGTGAGGGCCTGGCCTTCTTCACCTTCCCCAACATCGTCAGTGCCACCAAGTTCAAGCAGCGCTATCGCTCCCGCATGAACTCCCTGGAGATGACCCCTGAAGTCAAGCAGAGGGTGGTCGAAGAGGCCAAGACTGCATTCCTGCTCAACACTCAGCTCTTTGAAGAGTTGCAACAGCTGCTGGCTGAGGACGCCAAGGACCAGAGCCCCTCAAAGGCAGAAGGGCTTCGCTGGCGGGTTCAAGATGTCACCCCCATGGAGACTCCCAGAGGGAAGCCCCAGCCCAACTTGCTCTCCCAGGCTCCTCTCCTCCAATGGGTCCTTACTCTGAGCTTTCTGGTGGCAACGGTTGCGGTGGGGCTTTATGCCATGTGAATGCACACGTGCCGGCTCCCTGGGGCCACGAACTTTGTCCAACAGAGGAAGGAAGGCCTTCTTTCTGGAGAGGGAAAAAT
>CAUYON010094301.1:0-10087 GCA_963573935.1 Arctocebus calabarensis | reverse complement strand
AAGCATGAATCCCATGCTTCCCAAGTTTGATATGGGGACAATTAATGACAATTATTGACACAGTTGGGATATGGGAAGGGGAGAGCAGAGAGAGAAAGAATGAGGGAGGGGTGGGGAAAGGAAGAGAAGAGAGAGGGAAGGAGCGAGGGGGGTGGGGTCTTGGTGTGTGCCACATCATTTTGGGGGCAAAACATGATTGTTAGAGGGACTTTACCCAACAAATGCAATCAGTGTAACATGGTTTCTTGTACCCTCAATGAATCCCTCAATGAATATGGTGAAATGGTTTTAATGAGCTGAAAACTTTTATTATAATAAGGCCATATTTTTGTACTTAACAAAATGTCACCACTTTACAAACATGTAGAACTTGGAAAGAGGTTCTATGAACATAAAATGTATGTCATAAATGACCAGTCAACTAATAAATAGTGGGAAAGCGAGCTGCAGCTCAATAACTAGGCAAGTGTTGTAATTTTTATTGTTATGGTTTCTAATTTGGTCTTAAGTACTCTCTATCTCTATTTCTATCTCTATCTATCTCTATCTTTCTTGGCCACAAGCCATTCTTTAGGAGAGGAGTCCTAACTGGGGGAAAGTTAGGTTCAGATGTGTTGGTTGGGACGACACAATGAAAAATGAAAACAAAATGCACAAAATATCTAGCACTCTGGGAAGCTGAGGCAGGTGAATTGCCTGAGCTCACGGGTTCCAGACTAGCTTGAGCAAGAGCGAGACCTTGTCTCTAAAAATAGCCAGGTGGGCTGGGCACCGTGGCTCACGTCTGTAATCCCAGCACTGTAGGAGGCCAAGGTGGGCAGATCGCCTGAGTTCCTGAATTTGAGACCAGCCTGAGCTAGAGTCAGACCCCCATCTCTAAAAACAGCTGGGCACTGTGGTGGGCACAATGTGGTGGGTAGTTCCAGCTACCTGGGAGGCTAATACAAGAGAATTGTTTGAGCCCAAGAGTTTGAGGTTGCTGTGAGCTATGATGCCAGAGCACTCTACCAAGGGAGACAAAGTGAGACTCTGTTTCAAAAAAAAAAAAAATGCACAAAATAGAAGAACTGTATCACAGATCCCAGAGATGCTAGGGGTGCCAAGGAAGTCTGGAGAAGCTTAACGAGTAGGTGGGGCAAAAGAGAAGGGAGAGGGAGGAGGGGAGAGAGGAAGAGAAGGGCAGATGAAGAAGGTGGGGAGAAGAGAAGAAGGGCGAGGACCTGTAGGGCTAGGCTTTATCTATTTGTCAATAGGCAATATCCCTTAGGCTTTCCTGCAGGGGGTTAGGGATTGGCTAGTTTAAAGAAAACAAGTGCATGGAGGGGATCTTATTTACATGATTCTGCTGTTGACCATTAGGTTTTACTTGGTTAGCAGCTATAGGATGTGTTGGGTTTGGGGTTAGTTAGATGAGGAATAAATGGTGTATATCTCAAACAACTGCATGGGAGATACAACTGGGTTTCAAACAGCTGTATCAGACTTTAAAATGGATGCCACAGCAGCAACTATATTAAATAAATTTATGGCAGCATGTGTCTGTGGAAGGGCTTATGTGAAAACACCCTATATTTCTGAGCAGGCTACAGAACCAAACCTTGCCTTTGTATTTCCAACACAATGCCTGGTACAGAATGGGTGTTCAGAGAATTTCTGCAGGACAGACTGATGTCCTGCAGAACACCATCAGTCAGGGTGAACACTCTTGAGTAAAGCTCGAGTAAGGAACAGACATTCCCAGGAAGTTTCCTAATGCAAACTTATATCCAGGAAGCCTCTTTGTCTCCCATGCACATCAATCGTATCAGCAACTCCTGTCAGTTCTATTTTCAATAATCCCAGATCTCAACTACTTATTCCCACTTTTATGGTTTCCACCCTGATACAAGTCACTACTCTCTTCTGGATTATTGCAGTAACCTCCTAACTGGACTATTTCCATCTATTCTCACCTCCCTCTAAGAATTTCTCCATATAGCAACCAGTGCAGTTCTCTAAAAACATAAGTCAGATCATGTCATTCTTTGCCTTAAACCCTCCAGTGACTTTCCATGTTTGAATTAAAGCCAAAATCTTTACCATGGCTTTCTGCCCACCATTCCACCCCTCTTTCATATCCTCCCCCTTGTTTCCTTCGGCCCTTCATTTGATCTCTTTCTTTTTCCTCCAGTACACCAAGGATACTTCTACCAAGTGGCCTTGCATCAGCACATAATTTGCTCCTGTATGAACATTTATAGCAATTATTGTTTCTCTCTATATTGGGTTCCCACTAGTTTTCCCCAGCATCTGCATGCCCTACCTCCTTGTTTCTCTTCACTCATACATGTATCAGCCCATCAAGCAAAGTTTCCTTGATTAACTGGTACATCTGGCAAGGTCTCAGAAAAAAAAAAGTCACATCTAAATTAGGTATTTTTAAGAGTTGAATTATGTTCCCTTCTCCCAAAAGATATGTTGAGAATCTAAATCTTAATATCTCAGAATGCGATCTTATTTGAAATTGAGACAGATGGAATTAGTTAGATAAAGTCATACTGGAATAGAGTGAAGCCTTGGCCCAATAGGACTTGTGTTTTTGTAAGAAGAGACACAGGCTAGGTATGGTAGCTTGTGCCTGTAGTCCTAGCTACTCAGGACTGAGACTGGAGGATTGCTTAAGCCCAGGAGTTTGAGAGAGCAGGGAGCTATAATCATGATCATGCCACTGCACTCCAGCCTGGGCAACAGAGTGAGAACTTGTCTTTAAAAAAGAGAGAGAGAGAGGTGGCTGAGTGGATTAGCTTACACATGTAATCCTACCACATTGGGAAGCTGAGGTGAGAGAGGACTACTTGAGGCCAGGCGTTCAAGACCAGCCTCAGCAACACAGCAAGAGTCTGACCCTACAAAACCAGGGGGAAAAAATTAGCCAGGCAGGGGTGGTGACATTTTCCTGTAGTCCTAGCTACTTGGAAGGCTGAGGCAAGATGATTACTTGAGCCTAGGAGTTTGAGGTTGCAATAAATCATCATTATACAAGCAATAGAGTGAGAACCGGTCTCAAAACCAAACAAACAAAGAGAAAGATGCAGGGGCACAGACAGAAAAGGGCAGAAAGGTATAGAATGACAGAGGCTGGAGTGCTGCAGCTACCAGCCGAGGAACACTAAGGATTTGCCCTAAAACCACTAAAAAACTAGAAAAAGACAAGGAAGAATTCTCCTTGACAAACTACAGTCCTGCCTACACCTTGATTTTGGACTTCAATGCACTAAAACTCTGAGACAATAAATTTTGGTTGCTCAAGCCAACCAGTTCATGATACTTTGTTACTGGCAGGCTTGGGAAACTAATATAGGTATATTCTGGGAAGACTCACTAAAGGGACTTTACAATGATGTGGTAAGAGCACAGGGAAAGTGCAAGGAGAATACAGCCTCCGAAAGTGAGAAATAAGGGCCCATTGGGCCTCCAGGGGCAAGGTGGGAGAGAGATAGAACTAGGATGAGAATCTCCTGGAGAGGAGCCATGACTTTGTATCAAGCACATTGCCAACCACAAAGAGGGGTCAATTCCTTAACTTCACTCTCCTCCCTTAATCCTATCTCCTCTGAGACTCCCCAGAAAGCTAATTGAGGTAGCCATATAGGAAGGCATATGGCTTCTTCTAGCCATATAAGAAGGCATTATCAGCCTTCTTGGGGATAATTGCTTGGTGAAAATGGGAAAGAAAGTATAATGGGGAGTGGGCTGGGAATGAAACATATCTGGCACATTCTGTGTAGCAACATTCTTTTTCCAGAGCACTATGCATCCTCTTCTTGTACATTTGTTTGTTTATTTATTTATTTATTTGAGACAGAGCCTCAAGCTGTTGCCTTGGGTAGAATGCCATGCATCACAGCTCACAGCAACCTCCAACTCCTGGGTTCAAGTGATTCTCTTGCCTCCGCCTCCCAAGTATCTGAGACTACAGGCGCCTGCCACAGCACCTGGCTTTTTTTTTTTTTTTTTTGGTTGCAGCTTTCACAGTTGTTTTGCGGGCTGGGGCTGGTTTTGAACCCGCCAGCTCAGGTGTATGTGGCTGGCACCTTAGTCACTTGAGCCATAGACGCCGAATCTTATTTATTTTTTTTAGAGACAAGAGTCTCACTTTGTTGCTCTCGGTAGAGTGCAATGATGTCACAGCTCACAGCAACCTCCAGATCTCGGGCTTAGGCGATTCTCTTGCCTCAGCCTCCTGAGTAGCAGGGACTACAGGTGCCTGCCACAACACCTGCCTATTTTTTGTTGCAGTTTGGCTGGGGCCGGGTTTGAACCTATCACCCTCACTACATGGGGCTGGTGCCCTACACACTGAATCACAGGTGCCGCCCTCTTTTCTTGTACTTTTAAACAAATGCTACTTATCATCCTCTGATATATTTTGTGATTTCTACTTTATTATCTGTCTATTTATTATCCTGCTAAACTATATACTCCATGGGGACAGGGACTTTGTTTTGTTCCTTACTGTATCCCCAACACCAGAACACTTCCTGGCCTGGAGATGTCAAATGACTGTTTAAAGTCTGGCATTTTTACCCTGGTATTTTCTAAGTCAGCAGCTGCTGCATCTCCCCCAGCTCATCCCATTCCCTGAAGCCGTTTGATGTCCTTCCAAAAATGCAAGCAAAATTCCCTGGCATGTTGCCAAGCATTTGGAATTAATGACTTCCTCCCATCCTTTTATCTTGGCCCAATAGCTCTAGAAGGAAAGCCCAGAGCCTATCCTATAAGGCCTTGCTGACAGGGCCTACTTTGGTGGTTTTTTATGCTGGGAATGGGGTTAAGGGGTCTTATTATCTAGTATGTGAACCTGGAACTCTGAGCTCAGACAACTACATTCCATAAAGAGGCAGACAGTTTGTCCAACATGTGCAATTAAGTCAAGAATTGGTTTTTTTGGCACTCAGTTTTTCTAGAAATTAAAAATAAAACAATTTTATCTTTTTTTAATTGTATTTAACCAGAGTCAATGCAGTTTTGTTTTGTTTTTTTTTTTGAGACAGAGTCTCCTATGTCATCCTCAGTAGAGTGCCTTGGGGTCACAACTCACAGCAACCACAAACTCTTGAGCTTAAGTGGATTCTCTTGCCTCAGCATCCCAAATAGCTGGGACTACAGGCACCCGCCACAACGCCCAGCTATCAAAACTATTTTATCTTAATACTATAATTTAGAAAATGATATCGGGTGAATATCTTTTTTTAAGTCAGATGTACATAGATCATGAATACATTTATGCCTTTGTGGGATTCAATGTGTTATTTGTGCAAACTGGAATGCTTACATCCTACTAATTCATAGCTTTCGCCCATTTACTTAATTACAGTTTTAAGACATTTGTGCTCAATACTTGATAGATTTGACTTGTACCCTTGCAGATATGCTTCACAGGTGAGGTCCCATCATTAACCCTCCCTCTATCAAACCATCCCCTCCCCTTCCATCCTTCATCCTGGGCTATAGTTGTGATTCATCTCTCATATGAAAGTGTGAATGATTATAAATTGGTTTTATAGTAGTACTGAGTATATTGGATTTTTTTTTTCCCTTCCTGAGATACTTTACTAAGAAGAATATTTTCCAGTTCTGTCCATGTAAACATAAACGATGTAAAGTCTCGGCTCGGTGCCTGTGGCTTAACGGACTAAGGCACCAGCCACGTACACCTGAGCTGGCGGGTTCGAATCCAGCCCGGGCCCGCCAAACAACAAAGATGGCTGCAACCAAAAAATGGTCAGGCGTTGTGGTGGGTGCCTGTAGTCCCAGCTACTTGGGAGGCAGAGGCAAAAGACTTGCTTGAGCCCAGGAATTGGAGGTTGCCATGAGCTGTGATGCCATGGCACTCTATCTAGGGTGACAGCTTGAGGCTCTGTCTCAAAAAAAAAAAAAAAGTAAAGTCTCCATCTTTTTTTTTTAATGCTACATAGTATTCCATGGTGTACAAATACCACGATTTATTGATCCATTCATGGGTCAATGGGCACTTGGGCTTCTTCTAAGACCTGGCTATTATGAATTGAGCTGCAATGAACAATCTGGTATATATATCTTTGTTGCCAAGTGATTTTTGGTCTTTTGGATATACACCTGGTAGAGGAAGTGCAATGTAGACTAATGGCAGGTCTACATTTAGATCCCTGAGTGTTCTCCAAACTTATTTCCAAAAGGAACGTACTAACTTGCATTCCCACCAGTAGTGCAGAAGTGTTCCTGTTTTCCACATCCACACCAACATCTGTAGTTTTGGGATTTTGTGATGTAGGCTACTCCTATGGGAGTTAGATGATATCTCAAAGTAGTTTTGGTTTGCATTTCTCTGATGATTAAAGATGATGAGCATTTTTTCATGTGTCTGTAGACCGTGTGCCTATCTTCTTCAGAAAAGCTTCTGTTTATATCTCTTGCCCACAATGAAATGGGATCACTTGTTCTTTTCCTATCAATAAGTTTGAGTTCTCTGTGGATTCTGGTTATTAGAACTTTATCAGAAATATAACCTGCAAAAATCCTCTTCCATTCTGAGGGATGTCTACTTGCTTTACTTACTGTGTGCTCTTGGCAGTGCAGCTTTTTAGTTTGATCAGATCCCGGGTGAATATTTCAATCAATTGACATTTAAAATATATTGTTGCCATGACTATAGTCATGTACTGCATAACAGCATTTCGGTCAATGACCAAACACATATATGAGGTGGTTGCACAGATTATTAAGGAGCTGAAAAATTCCTATGCCTAGTGACATACTATAACACAAGACTTTACTCATGTGTTTGCAGTGATGCTGGTGTAAAACACTGCACTGCCAGTCATATAAAAACATACAACATGGTACAACATGGGCGGCGCCTGTGGCTCAGTGAGTAGGGCGCCGGCCCCATTTACGGAAGGTGGTGGGTTCAAACCCAGCCTTGACTGAACTGCAAAACAGAAAAATTGCTGGGCGTTGTAGTGGGTGCCTGTAGTCCCAGCCACTCGGGAGGCTGAGGCAAGAGAATCGCCTAAGTCTAGGAGTTGGAGGTTGCTGTGAGCTGTGTGATGCCACTGCACTCTATCAAGGGCAATAAAGACTCTGTCTCTAAAAAAAAAAAAAAAAAATAGAACATATAATTATGTACAGTACATAACACTTTATTATAAACAGTTATGTTACTGGTTTATGAATTTATGTGCTACGCTTTTTACCACTTTTTTTTTTTTTGAGACAAGAGTCTCAAGCTGTCGCCCTAAGAGTGCTGTGGCATCATCATAGCTCACAGCAACCACCAACTCTTGGCGTCAAGCAAGAGTATTGCTTGGTATTTTTTGTTTTTTTTTCTGTTTTTAGTAGATATGGGGTCTCACTTTTGCTCAGGCTGGTCTCGAACTGTGCGCTTAAGCTATCCACCCGCCTCAGCCTCCCAGAGTGCTAGGATTACAGGCATAAATCACCACACCGGGCCTTTACCATTATTTTATAATGTACTTTCTACTTATAAAAAAAAAAAAAAAAGGTTAACTGTAAAACAACCTCAGGCATGTCCGTTGGGATGTTTCAGAAGAAGGCATTATCAGTGTAGAAGATGACTGCTCTATGAACGTTATTGCCCTGGAAGATCTTCCAGTGGGACAAGATCTGAAGTTGAAAAATAGTGATGTGGGCGCTTTACCCACGGCACTTTACCAAGGGCAATAAAGCGAGACTCTGTCTCTACAAAAAAAAAAAAAAAAAAAAATAGTGATGTGGATGATCCTGACCTTAAGTAGGCCAAGGCAAATGTGTGCATTGTGTCTTAGTTTGGAACAAAAAAAGTTTAAAAAGTAAAATGGGGCTCGGCGCCTGTGGCTCAAGCAGCTAGCATCAACCACATACACCTGAGCTGGCGGGTTCGAATCCAGCCTGGCCCACCAAACAATGACGGCCGCAACCAAAAAAAAAAAAAAAAAAAATAGGCGGGTATTGTGGCGGGTGCCTGTAGTCCCAGCTACTTGGGAGGTAGAGGCAGGAGAATTGCTTGAGCCCAGGAGTTGCAGGTTTCTGTGAGCTGTGATGCCACATCACTCTACCCAGGGCGACAGCTTGAGGCTCTGTCTCAAAAAAAAAAAAAAAAGTATGACTAAAACATTTTTAAAATAAGAAAAAGGCTTGTAGTATAATAAATAAAAGTGGCAGGGCATGGTGGCTCACACCTGTAATCCTAGCACTCTGGGAGGCCACAGCAGGTGAACTGTCTGAGCTCAGGAATTTGAGACCAGTCTGAGCAAGGCAAGACCCTGTCTCTACTGCAAATAGAAAAACTGAGCCAAGAGGATCACTTGAGCCCAGGAGTTTGAGGTTGCTGTGAGCTATGATGCCATCGCACTCTACCAAGGGTGACAAAGTGTGATTATTTAAACAAACAAAAAAAAAGAAAGTATTTTTTATAGCTGTACAATGTGTCTGTTTTGTATTACAAAAACTTAAAAACCTTATAAAATAAAAGTAAGCTAATAATTGAATAATGAAAAACAATTTTTATTTCTTTATTTTACTTTACATTTTTGAGACAGCGTCTCAAGCTGTCACCCTGGGTAGATTGCTGTGGCATCACAGCTCATAGCAACTTCAGCCTCTTGGGCTTAAGCAATTATCTTGCCTCAGCCTCCCAGTTAGCTGGGACTCCAGGCGCCTGCCACATGCCTGGCTATTTTTTGATTGTAGTTGTCATTGTTGTTTCAGCTGGCCCAGGTTGGGTTTCTGAACTCACCAGCCTTGGTGTATGTGGCTGGCACTCTACCCAGTGAACTACGGGCACCATCTATTTTATTTTTATTTTTTTGAGACAGAATGTCGCTTTGTCACCCCTGGTAGAGAGCCTTGGATCATAGTTCACAGCAACCTCTAACTCTTGGGCTCAGGTGATTCTCTTGCCTCAGCCTTTTGAGTAGCTGGGACTACAGGTTCCCACTACAATGCCCAGCTATTTTTTTTTTTTTTTTTTGCAGTTTTGGCTGGGGTTGGGCTTGAACCCACCACACCATATGGGGCTGGCACCACCGGCAGCCCCATTCCCAGCTATTTTTAGAGATGGGGTCTCGCTCTAGCTCAGGCTGGTCTCAAACTTGTGAGCTCAGGTGATCCACCCACCTCAGCCTCCTAAAGTGCTGGGGTTACAGGCGTGAGCCATGGCACCTGGCCTTTAATTTTTTGAGACTTTTTGGGGTAGAATACCATAGCAACATCATAGGTCACAGCAATCTCCAACTCTTGGACTCAAGAGATCCTGCTGCCTCAACCCCCCCAAGTAGCTGAGACTATAGACACGCATCTTGATGCCTAGCTAATCTTTTTCTATTTATTAGTAGAAATGGGGTCTTACTCTGGCTCAGTATGGTCTCAAAGTCCAGAGCTCAAGCAATCCACTGGCCTTGGCCTCCTAGAGTGCTAGGATTACAGGAGTGAGCCACCATGCCCAGCTACTTGAAAAACAATTTTTTTTTTTTTTTTTTTGAGATAGAGCCTCAAGCTGTTGCCCTGGGTAGAGTGTCGTGGCATTACAGCTCACAGCAACCTCCAATTCCTGGGCTCAAGCGAGTCTCCTGCCTCCGCTTCCCAAGTAGCTGGGACTATAGGTGCCTGCCACAACGCTTGGCTATTTTTTGGTTGCAGCCGTCATTGTTGTTTGGGCCCGGGCTGGATTCGAACCCGCCAGGTCAGGTGTATGTGGCTGGTGCCTTAGCCCATTGAGTCACAGGTGCCGAGCCTTGAAAAACAATTTTTAATAAATTTGTGCAACCTAAGTATGGTGTTTATGAAGTCTATAGTAGTCTACAGTAATGTCCTAGGCCTTCACATTCACTCCCTACTCACTTACTGATTTCCCCATAACGACTATCAGTTCTGCAAGCTCCATTCGTGGTAAGTGCTCTATACAGGAGTACCACTTCTTTTTTTAATCTCTTTTTTTTTTTTTTTGAGACAGAGCCTCAAGCTGTCACCCTGGATAGAGTGCCATGGCATCACAGCTCATAGCAACCTCCAATTCCTGGGCTCAAGCGAGTCTCTTGCCTCTGCCTCCCAAGTAGCTGGGACTACAGGC
>CAUYON010094300.1:0-57357 GCA_963573935.1 Arctocebus calabarensis | reverse complement strand
AACAATGACAGCAGCAACCAAAAAACGACCAGGCGTAGTGGCGGGCGCCTGTAGTCCCAGCTACTTGGGAGGCGGAGGCAGGAGACTCCTTTGAGCCCAGGAATTGGAGGTTGCTGTGAGCTGTGATGCCACAGCACTCTATTCAGGGTGACAGCTTGAAGCTCTGTCTCAAAAAAAAAAAAAGAAAAAAAATACACATTTCACACAGTGACTTAAAAAAGCGTGTTTTCTCCTTAATTGTCAACAGATACTTTAATGTTAGGAAAGTAAGTTTCTTCTAGCTTACTTGTTTTAAAGATCTGTATTGTTCTACTGTGTTTCATTATCTGGGAATAGTAATTATCTTTTATATTAGACTGCATTAGATAAGAATATAGCAGTATTAGGCAAAGAACTACTATTAATGTTTTGAGACAGATTGTGTTATTGTCCTTTATTTCACTTCCAAGAAACACAGTTGACCACATGCTTTGTGATCACCTGTGTGAGTTTCAACTTGCTGGGCTTATTGGTGTTGCCAGGAGGGCATCATTTGTTTCTGTTTGTGAGGATTTTACGTTTTTAGATTTTTGTTTATTTCAAAACTTTTGAATTGATCCATGTTCCTTAAAAATTCTCAGATTACGTTTCCATGGCAGTTTCAATTCAAATATAATCTTTCTTAATTTATTCTTGGTTATTCTACCTTGGTAAGTATATTTCAGTGTCTGTGCAAAGCTACAAGGCTACATGTTTATCTTTCTGGAAAGTGCATTTTACTTGGGGACAATACACTTGCATGTGTGTATACACACATTATATTAGACAAGTATAAAAAAGTAGACTGGGCTCTATCTTGGAGGAATGTACCAAATTTGCATGGATTTTAAGATTAGATATGCATAGGCTATGTTCCTATAAGGAGGTGGAGTTACAGTTCTTTGCTCTTTGAGGTTCTTTTTTTGAGACAATGTCTTACTATGTTGTCCTCATTAGAGTGCTCTGGTTTCATAGGTCCCAGCAGCCTCCAATTCGTGGGCTCAAGGATCCTCTTGCCTCACCCTCTTGAGTATCTGGGACTACGGGCACCTGCTACAACCGGGCTAATTTTTTTTTTGTTATTTTTGTTTAGCAGGCCCTGGCCAATTCGAACCCACCAGCCCAGGTGCGTGTGGCCGGCACTCTAACCACTGAGAGCTATGGGTGCTGAGCCACTGGGCTAGATTTTAGAGACAGGGTCTCACTCTTGCACAGGCTGGTCTAGAACTCCTGAGCTCAGGCAGTCCGCCTGCCTCGACATCCCAGAGTACTAGGATTACAGGCATGAGCCAGGAACTCCTCTATGAGGTTCTTCAGTAGAAAAGTATACTACTGATTGTTATCTTATGACTAGGAAATAAATTTGGGGTATAAATGAGACATTTAGATCTGATAGGTGACCTGTACGAATTTAGTCTCTTCACCCGTGACGTATAAACCAGATAGAACCTTTGTTTTTGATGCCTTTTTTCCATTTGCATAGTGCAGATATGAAGAGTTTCAACACTGACTTCTCCTTTGTGAGGCCGAAGAAGAATTTTGGAAGAAATGAGAGGAGGACTGGTGTGTTGTCCTAGGTTCCCTGGAGAAGGGTCTCTGGACCGTGGTGGGACAGAGTTCCAAGCCCGAACCGCTCTGTGTGTTCTTGGTGAACTGACAGCGGTGCTGTGTCGCCTTGCCCCGCAGTCGGTCTGCCCTTAGTGACCCTCCTCTGTGGAGGGGCTGTCCCTGCCACCTTCCTAGGTCTTTGCTTGGACTCGGGGCGGGGCAGGGGAGGACATCAATAGAGTGGTGGTTCTCAACCTTCCTAATGCTGCAACCCGGCAATACAGTTCCCGAGGGTCGCGACCCATAGCTTGAGAACCGCTGCAATGAAGGAACCAGTGACGGGGGGTTGCAGGCCAGTTCTGGTATCACAAAAGGCAGTCTTTGTTTCGCCAGTCATTATTGTGAATATGTTTCAAGGCTTTAGCAGAGAGGAAGAGAGATGATACCTGTTAGAGTTGTACTTGGGTCTAAGGTTTCAAAGCCTTGTCTACTTTAAGGTTGGAAGTCAGTGTGGAAAATACTAAGTGTGAACCTTTTGCAAAACATGTTTTGAGAAGTTGGTGTAGCTGTTTTTCATTTTTATTGGTTGAGTGCATTTGGCTATGAACCTACCATGAAAATGAGAACTTTTTTCCCCTCTGAGAGCCAGCTTTGTTACATTATGAGAAGTGCCGTAGAGGAACGTGGTCAAATCGCAGTCATGAGCCACACATGGGGGTCTGAGCAGGGCCTAAGTGCGCAGGGAGGCTCTCCGCCACCTTCCTGTCTGTCCTTTGCTATATCACATGGATTGTCATCTCAGGAACTCAGTGTGCAAAGCCAGCATTTCTGTGCTTGGCCTTCTTTCTGGAAAGCACCTCTTCTCCTTCTAGTGCTGCTGTTTTCTTATTCCGTGTGGGAGATGTGTCTGCTCAAGAAGATTTCACCTCGTCTTTGAGTTTGTCCCCTGGCCTCTTCCCTTCTCCCCTGGCCAAAGTACCCTCTGCCCCTCCACAAACCTACACTGCAGCGCTCTTGCTTGTGTTTGTACGTGGCTTGTACTTAGGATGTTGTATCACAACTTTTCTCATACAGATCTCTCGGCTGGATTCTAAATATGTCTGAAGAGATCATTTTGGTCATCTGGCTCAACAAAAGAATATTTGGTTTTGTTAACTTTTTAGCAAATGGAAGGGGGGAGCATTAAGATGATTTGACCTATGAAATTTATGTTTTTGGATCATGATTACTGCCTCTTGCCAGATTTGATAGCCTCTGATTAAAGAACTTGTGATAATTTTAATTGCCTGTACAGATAAACCAAGAGGTTATGACCAACTTTTGTTTTATGTGAAGTTTCGCCATTGGATTCCTAGAGTTTATCCCTTCAGTACATTTAATGAGTATAAAGGTAAAGAGTTTGGCTTTATTCTGTCATTGACTAGCTGTATGGTCTTGGGCAAGCTCTGAGTGTTGGTTTTCTCATCTGTGAAATGGAAATAATGTGTAAGGTTAGAAGATACGGCAAATGCAAACATTTGCCACAGTATCTGACACAGGGTAAATCTTCAAGCCAGGGAACTATTACTTTCTATAAAAAACTGGTTTATGTCGATCTCTTGAGTTGCCTATGGTTCATAAGTAGAGGAAACAAGAATACCAACATAAAACCTTTTTATTTGCAATTCATGCTGTATCTGCCCTTAGCTTTGATCACTGACATGGCCCGTTGTTCAGACTTCTTAAAGCTTGGGACCTGGAGGAAAGAGGTCAGTACAGAAAATATTTTGGGGAGAAAGATTCTTACCCAGTGCCGTGTTTCCTCAATTTTTTCACTTAAACTCTTTGAAACCTTGTCTCAGTTTTGACACTGTTAAAATGAGGTTGAACAGAATATTTATTTGTCTTCATCTTATTCTCAGGAAACATTTTATTCTCTCGAACTGTTTTTAAAAATGTTGACATCATAGATGGTGTGAGATTGAAGTGAAGGCTCTCCTGAGGTTCTGAGATGGCAGCCTTCTCTCTGTCCCCTGCTCTGCTTCTGTGTGAAACAAGGGAAGCCCACTGGGTTTTCAGGATTAATCTGATTAAGATGAATGTTTCCACTGGCATTGAGTGTGTGGCCCTACTTCAGTGGTGGTGTTATAAAGTCTTCACCGTGAATAAAATCTTATGTTTACTTGTTAGGTAGGGATTATCTTGGCGAGCTTAAAGTGCAGTAGGTTTAATTTTGATGATTTTCAGATGGAATTCTAGCTGTTTAAGCATTGTTTTTTTACATTTGGATGTGAGGTCAGGAGTTCCATGCTGACAGCCTTAAGATTTGAGAAGTCAGAAATCTTGTACCGAAAACAACCCCATGGCTTATTAAAAAAAAAGAAAAAAATTCTGCATACAACTGTAGCTAGAAAGGAAGTAAGTAATAATTAAAAGAATGGTTTTTGCTGATGTAGGTGAAAAAGTTATGTAAATAGCTGACATGATTTAGTTTGAGTAGGATTAAAAGTAAGAGAAAAGACTTCATATGGCAAGTCTCCCACTTTTTTTTTGCAGATGATTATTTGTCAGCTTATGTTGTGAGCTTATTTGAAGCTTTTTGAATGCTTATTAACATCATCCAAAAGCTTTTTTCTTATTAAAAGCAAATACAAAATGTGATAATATGATTAACTAGAGTAATGATTTTATTTTAGAACATTTTTGCACAAGATATGTTCTGATGAGGTAAAGTTTTTTTTTTTTTTTTTTTTTTTTACCATAGAATAGAAAAATATATGCATAAAATCTTCTGTTATATACAAACATTTCCAAGCTTCACATTTAGAATGCAGTAATCTGAACAAGTCTGGGCTAAAGTTGGTTCTTGTATTATGTGGAAAAAGTATTTTCTAAATAAATTAAGTGCTTTTCTTTTTCATTCATATATTTAATTCTTTTAAAACATTTTAGTGGGGGCCCTGCAGTCCCAGCTGCTTGGGAGGCTAACGCAAGAGAATCACTTAAGCCCAAGGGTTCGAGGTTGCTGTGAGCTGTGATGCCACTGCACTCTACCGAGGGGTATGTAGTCAGATTCTGCCTCAAGTACTTTTCCGCATATTAATGCATAGTATACTCATTGCAAATCATGTTGTGGTATTCTTATAAAGCTCCTGATTTTTCTACTACTATTAATTGTTGTTCAATACAGCACAAAAGCTTATAATCAGGGTCCTTTTTTTCTCAATGTTCAAGTCCTTTTTGTAGAAAGAAGGCCTTTTTAGCCATTTAGGTATATTTAGTAAAGGATTGTATTCATTTTGATTTTATTTCTATTAACTTTACATGCAATTTTTCAGAAGTTTCTTAGAAATGTTCTATGATGAGTTTTGTTCTAGAGAATATTCTTTTTTTTTTTAAGAGACAGAGTCTCACTTTATCGCCCTCAGTAGAGTGCTGTTACATCACAGCTCACAGCAACCTCCCAACTCCTGGGCTTAGGTGATTATCTTGCCTCAGCCTCCCTAGTAGCTGGGACTACAGGTGCCTGCCCCAACGCCCGGCTGTTTTGTTTTTTTTGTTGCAGTTTGGCCAGGCCGGGTTCGAACCTGCCACCCTCCATATATGGGGCCAGCGCCCTACTGACTGAGCCATAGGCACCGCCCTCTAGAGAATATTCCTAAAGTTGTGCTGTGGGGCAGAAGTATTAAACATGAAGTGATCATGAAGTAGTCGGCCACTATGTAGTTAACCAGAATTTCCATGTGGCTGTATAAAGTATGAATAGAGTGTGAATTTAACCAAGTATACTTACTGTTTTGTATTTTGAAGAGTGCTTGTATGTACTTATCTTCAATCTCTTTCAAATTTGTCAGTGGAGAAAAAGATCAGCTTATAATAGTTACAATCAGCACGTAGTTGTATGTTAAACATGCAACTTAGGGCAGTATTTGATATTTTAAAAATAGACAAAAAATAAAAATGAATCGAGTGGATACACAGGGGCCTGGTCGGTGTTAAGCTGTGCAGTGTTTCCCTGTGTCTCTGGGTTTCTGTGTGCCTCCACAAGAATTATGTAAGTTTTACAGCAGGAAAGATGGACCTTGGAGGTTATTTAGTTTAGCTTCTTCGTTTTATGAATGAGAAATAAAAGTGGCCAGAGAAATTTAAGTGAATTGGCTTGCAGCAGCTTATTTGTATTTTGTTTGAGATGATATTTGTGGAATAGTCTCCTGAAAATTTTTTAACTATATTACTTCCTATAGTTATGGACTTTTATGGGCCAGTGGCAGGAAAGAGGCTATTTTTAATATAGTTTTTATGGTGATTAAAAGAGCTTAACCCTTCCACAGATCTGCGCCATCTTCCATTCAAAGTGCTTTTTACATATTTGCTTAAAATTGTAATGTTTTCACATTAGTTTCCCCAGAAATATTTTCTAAGTCTTCAAGTATGAAATTTCTACTGTTACACTAAAACTCCCCTTTCCATTTTAAGTAAGACCTCTCTACTTTCACCTGTCCAAAACTAAGCAGGTCCCTACAGTCACGAGAGATAGGTACTGTCAAGGGAACGAGGCAGAGAGAGAGATTGCTGTGTGCCCAGGGTCACACGGCTGGGAGTCTCCAGTGCCTTTGTTCCTAGCCATCCTGCTTATACTCACTAATGCTGGTGGTAGAAAGAGCTTTCCTGATTAGTTACAATTTGGAAATGCTCTCCAAATCCCGGTTGAGAAATAATACTCATTAGGCATATAGATTACTCAGGAGGTCAGAATTTGCAGGATTATTTTTTTTGTCCTCTAAGTCCAATTGTTGAAATTCCCATTTCAGAGTTATGTGTGTATACATTACTCCAATTTTGATTTGCTATCACAGACAGTCAAGGGAACTTCCAGGTGCTCCAAGAGAAAAAGAATAGTTGTTCCATCAAAAATGTTTCCTTATATAATCTGCTTAGTTTTGAACAGGTGAAAGTAGAGATGTCGTACCTAAAATGGAAAATGGTTGGTATTTAAATGGGAGTTTTAGTGTAACAGTTGATATTTCAGACTTGAAGGCTTAGAAAATATTTCTGGTGAAACTAATGAGAAAACATTACAATTTTAAGCAAAATATGGAAGAAACCATTCCATAGTTTGTTCTCTGATGATAGGTACAGTAAAGTTTAGAAAAAGTATGCTATTTTAGATGTGTGTGGACTCTTCCACGTTGCAGATATAGATAAAGGGGAAACAAAGATCAAGGGATCAGAGTTAGGAGATTTTATTAGTCTTTCATTTTAATGGGTAAAATGTGGAAACTCTCTATGATTTTAATGGGAACAGTGAAAATGCTAGTAGATTATGCCTAGATATAAAATCTTGCACCTGTTCTGTTCGAGTTCTTACTATAATTTGTCTTGAACACAGGAAAAAAAAACTAAGAGTAATATGAAGCAACAAGTATGATTTCAGATTAATCTGGTCTGTGCAATATTGAAATTCCAAAGGGAAAATTGAGCAAAACGTAATCTGAGTGGGATAAAGCAACTAAGAAATACCTCTTGGAGCAGTCACCTTTATTCTCAATGAAACTTTGGAGTGGGGTGGGCATGGAAGGAAAATAAAAAGAAAATTTGAATGAAAAGTAATTTTGAGATGGGTTATTAAAGAAAGGAACGATACATTGGCATAGAAAATAAGTTGTTTTTGACTTTGGTGGAGGAAAGAATGAGGAATAAGTCAGCTAGAAGGATTGTTGGTCTAGTCTGCTTGGTTAGACTGGATTTTTCAATGAGCTTAAAACTCTAAGGAAGAAAAGAGGAAAGGAAAGTTCTAGATTAGATGTGTATAGTTTGTGTTTATAGTAATTATAAAATTACCAGATTAAGTTCCTTTGCACTGCCAGGCATATCTTACGTATTTAAAGAAGGTATATCAAAGGCTGGCCAGTGTCTTATATTTCTTTAAAACTGAAAAACAACCTTGGTGTAGCATTAGTATGATTTGTTGACGTCCAGGAAAGAGTAGGTTAAAATAGGTTAAAAGAATGAGGTAGGCTTTCTGTTGTTTTCACTATTTCAGAAAATCATCGTGCAAGTAAATAAACCAGCAACAGAGCAACATGTGACCTTCAGCAAATAACTTCAGTTTCTTCTTTGAGAACAAGGCATTGTAGTGGGCAGAGGTTAGTGGGAGTGATATTGACCTGTAATTTTTCTTTTTACTTCTAAATATCTCTTATTCTAGGGCAGGAGTCAGTAAACTGCAGTCTAGTCTCTCCGCCTGTTTTTGTAAATAAAGTTTTATTGAAACATAGCCATACTTGTTTATTTACCAACTGTCCATGGCTGCTTCCATGTACCAGCAACAAAGTTGCATAGTTGCTTAAGCCTAAAATATTTATTTATTTAATCCTTTACAGAAAAGTTTGCTGCTCTCTGTTAGTAATGGCAATTTTAGAGGAGAAGTGGCTTACTTATTTATAAACTCCTTTATGTTTGGGATAAATAAGAAAATACCCCATCTTTCTATATAGAATACTGCTTTAGGAATGAATTTTAGGGGAACCTAGATCTATTGTTTTAGTATGTGAGTATCTGTTGCAGCAGGCATGATAAGGGGAGTTCACATTTGTTTGAGAAAAAGTCCCTTTACTGGTGTTTCTAAAATGGAGAGCCTTAGGTTGAGTTGTTTGTGCCAGAAAAATTCAGTTGTTCTTGGTTTTCTGATACCAAGATTGTGGGTTTCCACCCAGTAGGCCCAGGTCATTAGGCAGCCAAATGTCTTGTCAGATAGAGTATACTATCCTTTTTCTAATTGTTATCTCCATTAGTCACCTCTATATTTAACTCATGTGATAGAAATATATCAAAAGCAATACATTTTCAACATGAAGAATTGTTCTTCAGCAAAATACAGCTGCCTTTGAGAGGAGGGCCTCCTGAATAATGAGCCCTGAGAGAAAGGAAGTTCCACCCCTGAAGAATGGGATGGGGTCCTCTGAGTGATAATTGCTGTTAATACATTCAGCATTCAAATTTCTATTTAGGTTTTGGGGAACACAGTTAAACTTCTTGAATTCTCGGTGTTCTATACCACACTTTCTTTAATATTGTAGTAATTCTTAATTTCTGGTGGTTTGGGGGTTGTGGGATGAGAGTTGGTAGAGAAAATAATATTTTTGGGATATGGTTTTGTTTTGCTTACGTTTACATTTAAGGGTAGACCCCGTTGAGTTCTTGGTAACGATTGAGTAGTTTGAGAAATACTTTTTGAAAGCAAAGTTAATTCTCCACGGACATGTTGGATTGCTAAGCTCTTTCTTTTGGCACATGCCAGTGTGAAACCATGGCTCAGAAATAGTAAGAAAATCAGCAACTATGAACACATTTCTTTTTCAGTGACAGGCAGGGCCTAGAGTGGTCATGAAGTATGAGGGAACTCAGAAGCCTGTGTCTGAACTTGTGTGGCCCTGCCGTGATGTGATGGACACGGGCTCAACAGCTCCTACCTGTCTTCTAGGAAAGTTACAGTCGAACATGTAACCTGTGAAAGTTCAGACCACTCTGCAAATATTTGATGAATGAACATATAAGTCTATATTCAATTCACATACACAAGGAGAAGTCTGGCTGCCTAGCCAAGGCTAAATGCATTATTCGGCCTTCTGTCTGTTAATGGTTTAAGTTGACCTACTCTGTTTTGATGGAATTAGTGCTGTCGGTGATGAGTTAGAGTTCAGCCTTCACATTAACATTTTCGTGGAGGAGCTAGAGTTGGCAGTCATTTTGCATTTGATGATAGGTTCCTTCATGGCGAGATTACCTTTTTCAGTCTCCAGATAGTATCATACTACTGCATGATACTAAATGCATAATAGTGCATTTTTTAAATAGCTTTATTAAGAGATAACTTTTGATATTTGGTAACTTTATAGAATAGGGCAACTTCTACCATTTTTGGAACACATCTGTCACCCCCAACATTTCCTTGTGCCTGGTAGGCAGTAATTCCTCACTCCCACTGTCAGCTCCACCAACTACTGGTCTATTTTCTGGTGATGTAATAAATGGAATTGTATAACATGTGTTTTTTACATTTGGCTGTTTCATTTAGCATAATGTATTTGAGAGGCATGTACATTGTAGCATATATCAGGATCTTTGTTACCTTTTATTACCATGTAATCTCTTACATGAATATACTACATTTTATTGATCCATGTACCATTTGACAGACATTTGGACTATATTCAGTGTTCAGCTAGTATGAATAATGTTGCCTTAAGGAGTCTTGTACAAAAGGTTTGCAGTTAGGTGGAGCAGTCTATAAATCTCAGGTCAAGTTGGTCATTAATGTCTTTCACCTGATAATGCTACAGAGACTCCAGCTCTCTTAGGGTTGTTGTTCACGTGGCGTCTATTTCTTGTCCTTTTTCTTTGAACCTGGGGTATGTCTCTTGTGGACAACATGTTGTTGCAGTTGGTTTTTCATCCAGTCTGACAATGGCCATTGAGTGGATGTTTATTTTGTCATACTGATGTAATTATTGTTATTGTTGGGTTTATGTCTGCCATTTTTGCTATTTCTCTTCAGTTTATTTTATAATTTTGTTCCTCTGTAAATCCTTCATTGTCTTCTTTTGTGTTAAACTTTTATTGTAGGATTTAGATTTCTTTTTTTCATATGCTTTTGAGTAATTTTCTAGTGGCTGCTCTAGGGATTATACTATTAATGTATCACTGTCTACTTGAGAATAGTGCCAACTGTGGTAAAATGTGGAAACTCTGTTGTAATACCTCCTTTTCCTCCTTTTATGTAATTATTTCATATATGTTTGATCCCTGTGGACTATAAAGCTTGCTATGTAGCATTAAGTCACCGCTTTAAACCATCTGTTTTTAAAATAATTTAAGATACTGAAATGAGAAAAAATACTAACAGAGTTTTATATCTACCTATGTATTTATCATCTGCAGCCTTCTCCACTTTTTCCTGTGGATTCAAATTATTTCATGTCACTTTTTATTGAATTTGAAGGATTTTTAATAGCATTTTTGTGAGGCAGATTTTTTTTTGAAGTCGCATTTAAAAAATTCATGAAGTTTCTTCTTCAGTTTTAATGGATAGTTTTTTGGATATAGAATTCTTGGGTGATAGGGTTTTTGTTCTTCTGTCTTCACTCTGAACATTCCACTGCCCTTAGGCCTCTCTTGTTTTGAGGAGAAGTCAGCTGTTTATTTTATTGGTAATTTTTTTCCCCCTGCATAAGATGAATTGTTTTTTGCATGGTGCTTTCAAGGTTTTTCTTTGTCTTTCAACAGTTTGAGTATGATATGTTTAGTGTGGCTGTCCTTGTTTCGTTGATTTTCAGATCATTGACAATGGTTGTTCTTGACAGTTTTGTCTGGCTTCATGATTGTGTTTTGGGGACTTCTCACCTCCTCACTTTGTCTTAGCTGTGTTCCCCATGAATGTGTGTAGAGCATGCTCCTCTGGCATCCGAGAACACCAAGTTACAGAGGCTAACGGACTTCTTGCTTAGGAGTTCTACAGAGACTCATCAAGATGGCAGAATCTGTAGATGCTGTTTCAAAAGTAGAAACAGTGAGATGATTGTGCTTTTAAGATACTATTGCAGACATTATTAACCTTTAAAATCCATACTACTGATGCAAATATTAGTCTGCTGATAATTTTAATATCTAAGCTTCTCTCACTGAGAGTGTAGTTTAGTTGGAAGAGAAAAAAGCAAGGGATTGTCAAATTAGGGTTGGATCCGGGTTCTAGGACAGTGGTTCTCAACCATCCTAATGTCATGGCCCATTAATACAGTTTCTGTGGGTCACGACCCACAGGTTGAGAACTGCTGGTTCAGGACTTACTAGGTCTGTGATTGACAGACTGTTAATCTCGTTGACTTGTTTTCTCATACTTCAATTGGGTAAAATAAACCTACTTTTGGGGTCATTTTGAAGGTTTAATATAGGTAAAACATCTGGCGCTTAGTAGATATTCGGCAAATATTAGTTTACCCTCCTGACAAGTTTGTTTTGGAGAGATAGCTTTGGCAACTTTTTCTTTACTAGATTTATCTCCTTTACCTAGCTTTGCTTTTCTCCTCTTTTCATAGAATAATTTTGGTGCTTCACACAGTCATTGAAACATATTGACTTATTTTCCTCAAAAAGAATACATTTGAGGCCAGGTGCAGTGGCTCACACCTGTAATCCTAGCACTCTGGGAAGCTGAGGTGCTGGATTGCCTGAGCTCACAGGTTTGAGACCAGCCTGAGCCAGAGCGAGACCTCATCTCTGAAAAGAGCTGGGTGTTGTGGTGGGCGCCTGTAGTCCCAGCTACTCAGGAGGCTGAGGCAAGAGAATCTCTTGAGCCCAAGAATCTGAGGTTCCTGTGAGCTATAACTCCATGGCACTCTGCCAGGGGTGACAAAGTGAGACTCTCTCTAAAAAAAAAAGAAAAAAAGAGTACATTTTGGTTGAATGCTCTTTGCAGATATCCAAAGCTTCCCAGTATTTCATTGCAGTGTGTTTGTTGGTGGTATAATAGTGAGCATAGTTGCTTTCAGTATCTCATAGTGATTCCCTCCCTAAACTTTAAAGTTTTATGTGCTTGTAAGTGACAAGGAAACATTTTACTGCCATTTGTGGTGAATGAGCTCACGTAGAGATGGTCTGTGAATTAAGGATGGTTCGTCTTACGTTCTTTTTACTTTGCAGTGGTACCCATATAGCCATTCTGATTTTCACTTTACATTTTCCAATACATGAGAGATTTAACATTTTGTTTTAAAATGGGGTTTGTGTTAGATGATTTTGCCCAACTATAGGTTAATGTAAATGTTCTGAGCAAATTTAAGATAGGCTAGGCTAAGCTAGGGTGTTTGGCATATTAAAAATATTATATGCATTTTTTATATTCAATATTTTCAACTTATGATGGGTTTATTGGGATGTACCTCATTGTAAATAAGGATTATCTGTGTGTGTGTGCGTGTGTGTATGTGTATACTATATATAAGATCATCCTGTGTAAGTTCTGCACAGTGAGAATGTAGCGTTGTTTCTTAGACATCCTCAGGCTGTCATCGGAAGGAGCACAACGAGATCTCTCTTAGAGATTATTTACAAAGAAATGTTCTTGACCTGGACCAACCTAGGAGGTTCTTTTCCTGTGATATTTAGATTAATAAGAAAGAAGTGGTAACTTGCCTTACTTCAGGTTTCACTGTCATCTTTAGTTTCTGGGGAGTCATGATTAGACTCTGGGACATCTAAATCTTCTTAATAATGGCCATATTGTCATAGGATTCCTAGAACCAACAAGTTAGTCATGGTTCTTTCTGTTGTACTTACCACTGGTGAAAATATTTTCTTCTAGAATATTTTGCAGATACTTTTTAATAAAATTTTAAAACTTTAATTTTTAGACACCGTCTGTTCCTTAAAAGTCTTTTTCTCCTGAAGATTGTGTTTGTTGTGGATCATGCGTGTGTTTATCAAGGTAAATTCCTGAAAATAAGGTACTTGGGTAGGTGCACATTTTGCAGTATGGACGTTGTGGAATTTGGACATACAGGAAATCAAAATTCAGAGCTCATTTGTTGTAACGGTGAAATCAGGCAGTCCCTGGTTAAAGAGTAGAGGGGATCATATCGACATTTTATAGGCACATGCATTACACGTGAAGCTACCGTTTGATGTCTGAAATGAGGTCCGACTTAGCAACTCCCACATGCCAGTGACATACATGATATAGCCAAAGGATTGTGGTTAAGTAATGGATTTTGTAAACATCAAATGGCCTTTCAGCACCTGGATTTGTTGTAAGCATCAAACATGGAGTTATATCTGTATGCGGGTCGGTCTGACTCTTGTACTTCTATTAGACACTGATAATAAATGTGTCTTCTGAGACAGAGACCTGTCTGTATAATAGGTTTATAAAAATGATTACGTTTTCTCCCTCAGGTTTTAAAAAATTTTGATAACTATCTCTGATAAATAATTTCAGAAGAATTTTATTAAATGAAGTAAAAGTTGAGACTTCTATTCTTTATAGGGTGGATATCTTTTCTTGTACACTCAGCAAATGTTTGCTAAATATCCCTGCATGGCGCCGTGCCAGCCCAGTGCTAGGGAGGGTACCAACACGACCCTGGCACACATCTTAGCCTCAACAACCCTGACCCTGCAGTTCAATGGGAGAGATAAAGGAAGCTCACAGTTGTAACAACAAGAACAAAGTGATAAGGGCCCTGGAGCTAGGAAAGCTGTCCCCAGAGACTGGGAAGGGAGGTAGTGTTCTTGGATTTGGTGAGCAAGCTGCCTTCTGAATTCCAGGAATTTTCTCTACTTTGTACATCACCCTTGAATTATTCCTCCAAGTCCCAGTTTCATAAAATGAATTTATACATTTATGAGTCTGATTCCCCCACACTGTGGGCGCCTGAAGGACAGGAGAGAGGAATTTAGGGGTAAGAGACTTGGTTAAGGAGAGTAACTTGGACAAATAGTGTGGTTTCTTGATTTGAGGGTTGGCCAGGTTTCAGGTCCTGGCCTGACAAATGCTACTGGAACAGCTTGGAAGTGTAGGATCTCAACAAAAATATATTGGAAATAATGGCTGGGAGAAGCTTGGCACTGGGAACATGTTAGATTTGAGGAAAAATACCATTCATGTGAGTCAAGTCCTTGATACCAGATGTATGAAGAGCTACTGACACCTCATGGATGTGGATATTATGAGTTTTGGTTACAGGGAATGAGTGTGCGTATGTGTAGGGGAGATATATATGGGTATGTACATAGATATAGGTAGTCTTGGCTCAAATTGATCTATGGGTTTAATCTCTGACAGTGAACGTTGTTCAGTATATTCCCAGGTCATTTGAAAAATGAAATAAAGTTGGAGGGTATCTGTTCGGCAGAGTCACAAATTAGTGTTTCTATGAGTATTCTGATTTTTTTTCCTATAGAATTCTACAGATTGGACTTACTGTTAAGTGAAAACATGGTAGCATTTAAAAATGTATTATCCTTTTAAAATTTATACACATTATTGTTTCAGGAAAATCTCATAATCATACTTTCTTTCCTTTATGAAATAAGAACAGTTCAGAGAGGTGGAGTGTCAGGACCCATTGATTGGTAAATCTAGATAAACCTAATTTCAGTGAAAAATTTTGCATAGTCCATTTTCGTTTTTGGGTGTCTTTTGCTCTCTGGACCTGTGTGTGTATCAGCAAAGTTGGTGTTTCCAAAATCTGTCTCTAAAATTAATCTTACTTTCTAACCTTTACACTTTCAGAATTATTCTTACATCAACATAAATGCACACACATAAACAGGGAAGTATCTTTTAAAAATGATTTGGGATTAATGAGTGGGAAAGTACTGAAACTCATTTCACAAATCAACAGACACTTTGGAGTGGACATAGAGAAAATCAAAGTATAGAGAGTAGGAAATATAGAAGGATGTCTTAGACCTCCAGAGAGATTACATTCTCGAGTTTGGAGAATTAGAACTTAGAAATAAATGGCAGGACAACTAAAAAAGTATAAAATATTTATTTTAGAACTGATAAATTTAATATTTAGAAGGTAGCTTACTCTGGTATATAATACAATGAACCAAAGAAATTATACATGATAAAAATATATAGAAAAATTCTCTATGATAAAAAGTAAAAATGGTAGCAATGTAGAGATAATTTGTATTTACCAGTGCATTTGACATTTTAAAGAAATAACATCCAGGGATGCTGAGGTTGTATGGAATAAACATACTTTATTGATAACTTAGTACAGTTTTAGTAGATTTATACTAAGTTATAATCTTTTTGCCCAGGTGTTTTAGTTCTTGAAATTTATCCCTGGGAAATAATTTAACAGAAGCAAAAAGATATTTGCTCAAAGATCTCCATTTTGGTGTTATCTTTAATAGCAAAACAGTGGGAATGCCTTTGTTGCCTTTTAATATAGACGAGTGAATCGATCCTATGTTTTGACTG
Organism: Arctocebus calabarensis; assembly: GCA_963573935.1. Classification (NCBI taxonomy): domain Eukaryota; kingdom Metazoa; phylum Chordata; class Mammalia; order Primates; family Lorisidae; genus Arctocebus; species Arctocebus calabarensis. Next base: position 41,819 of record CAUYON010094300.1, on the reverse strand, counting down.
ACAATAAAAATAATAATTTTTGTAATCCTGTGGAAACATGAAAAATGCTCATTGTGTGTAAACCTAACAGCTGTAGTACAGAGTATGCAATTATAACAATTTTTGTGGAAATACTTTTGTTAAGGTGGCAGCAAATGAGAATTTTAAATGATCTAGATGGATTGAGCATTTTTTCCTGTGTCTCTTAGGTTAACTCAGCAGGCTTTGTTCTAGGGAGTGTTGTAGGCCCTCGGTTTGCAAAATGCCTTAGGTCAGTGGTTCTCAACCTGTGGGTCACGGTATGAGGAAGCTTGAGAACCACTGCCTTAGGTGATCTTATATGGCACCAACAGCCAACAACACAGTTTGACTCTAAGGACAACTTCAGAGATGATATGATAGGAATAAGGGTTGACCAGATCATTGGAGCAGAGGCAGTCTGCGTAGAGGTGACAGTGCAGATAAGGGAGGGGCATTTGAGTTGTGGGTGATATGTGTGTTTCCAAGTTAATTTCACAGTGAGGGGCAGTGCTGGAAGGGTCACTGGGTTTGGAGGACCAGGTCATGAAGGAGCTGTATGTCCTACTTAGGATAGAAGAGAACTGCTTCGTTCTCATTCCTGTAGCTTTTTCATTTTTCACTGCACAGTGTGCATTATTTGTCTTGTTAGTCATGCCCCATTCTCTTAATTATTGAGCACTTTTGGTTGTCTGGCTATTTAGCAAACATGAGGTAAGTGCACAGAATAAAAACAAATATTCATCTGTGTCAGTTGGTGTATTTGCTGTTGTGGACAATGTATGAGATTATGCAGTGAATCATTGGCAGAAATTAGGTTTTCTGACTCCTGATCCATGAAACCAATTTTTTCCCTGTATTTTTCTGCTGAGCTATAGATTATGCTGAGTATACACATATTTGTGGATAATGTAATTTGTATGTGGTTGAGGAACATGTTCCATTGGATATTATAGGAAAGGATTTTGTGTATGATTGAGTGTTTTTTGTAATTCTGTTTATTGTTCTTTTTTAAAGCATCCAGTGTAGAAAAAAATAAAAGAATGTATCAATAATATATCTATTAGACATTAATGTCGTGCAAGTTCACTATGTTTTTATGTTTTGGACTTTTGATGTCCATTCTACTGAAGGCAAACAGCAGTGGTTATTAGGTGCTTTATAAGATCTTATTTAATGTTTTCATAAAGAAGCACAGATATTACTGTTTCTCAAATGTGTTTTTTTAATATGTGAAAAACGTATTTTGGTGTAATTATTTTCCTTTCTCATCCTGCATGTTTTGTGCATTTAAAAACATTCTGAAAAGGGATCCATAGATTTTACTAGATTGCAAAGGCTTCCGGCATGCAGAAAAAGTTAGGAACCACCCTCCATCATTCCTCAGTGCAAAAGCCAGGAAGAGACCACAATGAACATTAGAAATTAGCAAACAGAGTTTTGAATTTCTGTTGTGTCTCACAGGAGAGCTCTGTGGATAAAGCATTTAACTTCTCATTGTCCTTTCCTGTATTATAAAATGAGTATAAGATACCCATCACAGACTTGTGATGAGTATTAAAATGTAATATACTTGGTAGAATAGCTGGCTGTTACCTCCCTCAGTCCTAACTCTTACCAGATATTGGCTGTGTGCCCTTGGGCAAGTTATTTAACGTTTCTCAATCTTTCTTATGTATTTATCCAAACTAACAGGACTTAGATTTGACTGTTTCTACTGTAACTGAAAAAACCCTGTGATTGTATAAAAACCCAGTATTTTCCTTTTCAACTGAGAATACTTGGTCAGCTAAGCTGCAGGGGCTTTGCCGAGTTGGTCTTCATGGCGCTCCTGAAGGGAAGATGGTACAGGCCTTTATTTTGTTGAGTAAAGGCTTGAGTGTATCAAGGGGCATTGCCTTTCATTTCTATGCCACCTCGCTTTTCTCTACCAGTTTTCTTTCCTTAAGTGTTTGCCAGTCATCTTTGGTTGAAACTGTGCTGTTTTTCAAAGATCATAACTTAAAAGAACAATATAGTTACTTGCCTCAAATACCAACCAGAGTTATACTTAACAAGCCTCTCTCTGGGATTGTGTTGTAGGGGTCCTGCTTTAGGTCTGATAAAAGTGATATTCTTAAATATTACTACTGGTCATCCCCTCTCCTTATCATCACTTCTGCTCACTCTTTAAATCTCATTTATCCCATTGTTTAGAAGGCTATAGGATTGGTTGGTTGTATGTAAATTAGAGAGGGGACGTAGTCCTGACAGGGGCTTGTAATAAAGTGGGAGTGTCAGGGTTCTCGATTGCAAAGAGTGGAGGCAGACTCTTTAGCTCAGCGAAAGAATTCACTGGAAGGTATTATGGTGCTTGCGTAACTTTCAACACAGGTAGATATCTGTGTTTAAAAGACACTTTGGAACGAGGGGAAGCTGTGCAGCCAGAACATGGAATATTACTGCCCAGGAGCAGCTTGGCACCTCTGACCTGAGTGAGAGCTGCAGTGGGTACTGGCCTGGTCATGCCTTGGCCAGAGTTCAGGGAGGGCAAGCATCTGACCTGCCTGCCCTGAAGGGCTCATGCAAAGGTGGTTTCCCCAACTCCAAGGCAAGGATTCTGATGCTAGGCAGCCAAAGGGACATACAAACTGAAAGACAGATGAATGTTTTCTACTGATGGGTGCAGGTGTTGATGAAACTGCTTATTATCTGGGTGTTTGTATGCCTGCACGAGTGGGCATGAATATGCCTGCTTTCTGGAGAAGGGATCCTGTCTTTCATCAGAGTCCTGAAAAGGTCTTTGATCCAAAAGGAGTTAGGAAACACTCTATAATAAAAAGATTTAACTGTGTTTGAATCTTTGCTTTTCCACCAGGTGGTGCAAATTTTTTCTGATGTTCATAGAAGTTAAATTATCTTAAAAGATAAGAAAAATTTAAAGTTATTAATAAATCATTTTCTCTCTTTAAGAGTTCATTCGGTTCTGCTATACAACAGTGAAGAGTTGTTGATCTGATTCTTGCTTTCCTTGTCTTTAGTAAAGATTTATGTGGATTTATCACTTTTTTTTTTTTTTTTTTTTTTGAGACAGAGCCTCAAGCTGTCACCCTGGATAGAGTGCCATAGCATCACAGCTCATAGCAACCTCCAACTCCTGGGCTCAAGCGAGTCTCTTGCGTCTGCCTCCCAAGTAGCTGGGACTACAGGCGCCCGCTACGACGCCCAGCCATTTTTTGGTTGCAGCCATCATTGTTGTTTGGCGGGCCCAGGCTGGATTCGAACCCGCCAGCTTAGGTGTACGTGGCTGGCGCCTTAGCCCGTTGAGCCACAGGCGCCAAGCCGGATTTATCACTTTTTAAATAATTCATTATAGATCTAACTTATCTGTAGATTTTTGAGGCTGTACTATTTTGTTGCGTTCTTTTTTGAAAGAAACTATATTGACTAGGAAAAGTAGTGGGATATTCAGTACACTAATTATGTGATGCTCTTTACAGAGCAGGAAACACCTCATTTTTATAACTTTTTGCTTGATGCTTCTGTCACTTAAAGTTTTCAAGGTAAAAGTCATGTCGTGATACTCTGTTTTGAAATGTAGCTGCAGTGACAAGAGGGCTGTGATCAGATAATGGGAAGAAGGTCTACTTTGTGGAACAGGTCCCTTGGTTAGATTTTTATCACAACTAGGGTAGTGGCCTTGTAAGCAAACTATAAATATTTGACGGCCAAGATAAAGACAAATAAGATTGCTTTTTGAGTTCAGTTATGTTTTAAAATTGTCTTAGACTTGGAAGTTTTTCCCACTTGGAAATGCTTTGAATTATTCTTTTGAAAAGTATTTGAATACACATGCTAAATTTAGTTAAATACTATATATAATATATATATATACATATATGTACACATGCCATTAGCATAGTTGTTTAAAATATGCATTACTAAAGTAAATTTTTAACAATTCAAAGGTAGTTTAACATTTAAATTTGATCATTTCTTAGTGAGGACGTTTATACCTATGGTTGGTTAGTTACAGTTTATATTTATACCTAAAGATAGTTTAAAATATTTCAAGCCCAAAAGTCAGAGCCATGCTGCGTGTCTAGAGTTTAAGTGAGGACTTATGAAACAAAGATCTTTTTTGATATTAGTTGTAACTCTGCCCTTTAGGAGTGTACTAGAACAATGTTTTCAGACATTACTGCCCCTTGAAGGAGGAAAAATTAAATTAACCATGAATTTAAATTTAAAATCTGTCTAATGAAAAGAGTTAAATACTAAAGAGTGAGATTTTGTTGGGTAGGGTTGAAATGTGGAAGGTCACAAATCCTGGTAATAGCTAAGATAATTTTTCATTCCCATGGAAAACCATTTTTTTCTTCCATTGGGGTGATTGATCCCTTGTAGAAAAAGTACAGTTTAGGTTCAGCTATACTTAATATCATGGCTTATCTAGAATTAAACAGATGGGTGTGTGTCACTTCTTAAAGTGTCCCAAGGGTGTTGTTCATAGGGTACGTTTGTTTTAAGCGCTGGGAAATAAATATACTTTTCCTTGGTACCTCACTGATCGTCCTTGAACCGCCAGACGGACAGTTACGGTATTAGAGTCCCTACCCTCCCCCCCCCCCAAACCTGAGTACTGTCCCAAACAACTTGATTTGTGGAGACACTTCTTCACATTACATAGAGATGAGTAAGTTCCTTTATTTTCATTTCCATTTTGATTATTCCTTCTTTCTTGTGTTTAGGAGGAGAGAATAAAACAGAGTTGTGTTTTCATCTGTTTTGTCATAAAGTTTGTGTTTTATTGAATAAAAATGTATATAATGGAAAGGTCATACTTTTCTTGCATCTTTATAAAAAAGCAGAGTAGATTATTGAAAATGGGCTATCTAGTCCAGTTTTTTCATTTTATGCCTAAGAAACAACTTGAGATGATGATATAGAAAATATAGAACAGTCAGTAACAGAACAATGTCTTGAATGTAGATAATCTGACTTGAGCAAGGTTTGCAGAGAATTGCCAAAGACAGTAAAAAAGTCTAATTTTATTTATTTGGGTAAAAGTTCTAATAAATAAAGAACTGTGGATCTGGTCGGTCTGTATGTCTGCTTTTTTCCTCTGAGTTGTTAACAGTTTGCTTTATATCTTTCTGTATCTTTCTGTTTAGAAATAAATGGCCAGAGAGAGTAGGTTGCTAATTTATTTTTACAAAAAAGATGGGCTGCTATATACAGTCACTGTAACTTAAATTTCTTTTTCACTTTTGGTTTGTGTGTAGGTTAGATTTTAATTTGTTACATCCTCTGTAACGAGAATTTACCTAATTCAGTTATCTCTTTGATGGAACAAATTTACTGGTTTTGTTTTTGCTTTGTAAAACTTTTTGTTTTCATTTTTGCCATTGCAGGCCCTTGCATAAACATCCTTGGTGCATAATTCTATTTACTGATACTCTTTACGCTTTCATCTATATCTTAGTTCTATTTATGGAATTTTAAAACTTTTTTAATAATTGAGTCTTGTCAGAACATTTTGTGTTCTAACCTGAATTATACTAATATTCTCTTGAGGTTTCTTCTAATATTTCTAATAAGAATAGAAAGCTTAAGTTATCAAGCAACATTTTTTTGATTCTAAAATCCAGTTTTTCATCACTTTCACATTTCTTTTTTTTTTTTTTTTTTTGGAGACAGAGCCTCAAGCTGTCACCTTGGATAGAGTGCCGTGGCATCACAGCTCACAGCAATCTCTAATTCTTGGGCTCAAGTGAGTCTCTTGCCTCTGCCTCCCACGTAGCTGGGACTACAGGCGCCTGCCACAATGCCTGGCCATTTTTGGTTGCAGCCATCATTGTTGTTTGGCCGGTCCGGGCTGGATTCGAACTCGCCAGCTTAGGTGTACTTGGCTGGCGCCTTAGCCCATTGAGCCACAGGCGCTGAGCCCACTTTCACATTTCTGAAGGTGTTTCTTATAATAGCGTATCATAGCTTAGCTAGTACTATCTTTTTCAGTGATAAATGAAGTAACGGTTTGTATGATAATTGATTCCTTGAATTTAGCATATTTGGTATTAGTCCACTTGTACTTCGAGTGTTGTAGGTATTGTGAGGTAGGAAGTCCATTTTTCTACCCCTGAAACAAAGCCCGTTTGCAAGAATTATTTGCTAAATATAGGATCCTTTTCTCGCAGAATTGTCATGTAGCAACTTTCCTGCCATATATACTTTGACTCTTGGCCTGGTCCACTAATGTATTTATTCCTATGATAATACTATACGATTTTGACAACTGTACTTTTTCAGTGAGCTTCAAATTCCAAGAGGGTGAATTTGGCTTCACTATCGTCTTTTTTTGTTTTGTTTTGCTTTTTTTAAAATAACACTTCTTAATGTTTACTTTAAATATTGTAACTTTTGATTCTGAAGTTCCTGTCTTTATCAATTCTCTTTACTTACAAAGCTGGTTATTGGGTAGGCATTTTGTATGATTTTTATAAGCATATGAATGCTCATGAAGTGGTATTTACCATTTTCTTGGGTTTTCTCTTAGCTGAGTGGGTATCAGTGGCTTTAGCATCAAGTACAGAAGTTGTCACTGAGACAGATGCTCCCTGGCCTTCCCCGTCGGATCATGAGTGACACATCTAAAATTTGCATTTAGACACTGTCAGGGGCTTCATGGGATTTCTGGCAATTCTGATGTCTATCCTCTAAAGAACAGTGGCACTGAAATCATCACGATATCAAAAACTTCTATAGAGTTTTATTTCAGGGTGGTCTGAAGGGTGGATCTCTGCTGGTGGAAGAGTGTGGATAATTGTTGAAAATGGATGAGAATTTGAAAGTGGGGTTCTGATCTCTCTTTTTTTAAGTGTGCGTTTGGAACTTTTTATAATACAAAGTTAATTTTTTTCAATGCCCCACATGTGTTAACAATGCATTCTGTGGAGACCACTGAGTATCTGGCTTCCTGAATATGAATTATAAGTGACCCCCTTCCCCCGAACATTGTTATAATCAATAATTAGGGGGAAATTATATTACTAATATTTTATTATTTGGAGCAGGTAATTTATGGGCTAGTCAAGACACCAACCAAATGTATAATATATTTCTAAGTGAACTATTCTACTTTCTAACAAGAATATTTTCATTTGAACTTCAGAACCAGCAGCATTTTATTAGGGCTCCTGTGGGTGGGAGGAACAAACGGTGCCTGTTAGCCCCTGTCTAAGTGCTCAGAGTCAGCGTGCTCCGTACAGTGAAGTCCTGGGCTCCTCCTCCGTTCCCTGGGCAGGCCTCACATCCCTCCAATACCGTGCTTGCCTGTCAGCCAGCTGTACAGCTAACTTACATTTGCTTTGTAGGAAGGCTTCTCTTTATTTTCTGGTTCTAAGGCCTCTGTGGCTATTTAGATGAGTTGTTCAAAACACTAGACTAATGAGATCAACAGGGCGATGGAACGTTGTGTAGACCTTGGCTTTCTTTTAGCGCATTCAGTTTCATTCCTAACTCTAGTCATCTGCTGGGCATTTTTATTCATATAAAGGTCAGAAGTTGGATGAATCTGTGTGTGAATCCAAATATGTTGTCCATCTGGAGGAAGCAATTCCGCTTCTGGGTCCTGGGAGGGTCCGCTGTGTTGCTGAGTGGATGGACAGGGTAGGGCAGCTTTGTTCCACAAGAAGCGTTGGCTTCTGATACAGTAAATTAATCTGAAAGGAAGGTGGAGCATGTTGGGATTTATGTGGACATATCAGGGCAGATTTATAGGTGTATTTCCTTTAACATCTCATTGAGTTAGACACGTTTCTAAAAGTGCTATCAAGGTGGAAAAGCGTCCCAGCATTCTGTGTTGCCAGCTCTGGAGTACACTGTGAATGGTGTCTCCTGAAATTGTGCAGTGGGCACAGCCTTGAGCCAGCTCATAAATTTCTTCTGTAAATTTATGTTGAATTAGTGCTTGGTAATGAAGCATACCCCTTGATGTGAAGGGAACGTTTGTTAGAAGTGATTGACCTTGGAGGCCTTGTTAACACGGTGATTGTAGCAAGTAAATACCTTTTTATAACAAATCTCAAACCTCTTTTATTAATTGAATGATGAACAATTAAAAGTGTATTATAATTTTAGTAGTACATGCCTAATAAAATGCTCTGTCTCTTCCATAGGGGGTGTGCCAACATCCCTAGTAAAAATTTGATAATGAATATATCCAAATACAGGGAAGCTATGCTTTACAATTGTCTTTGAAATTTTAGCCATTTGAAATTCAGTTGTTTGTTTATATTTTTAATACTAAAATTCTTTTATTACTGCATGTGCTTCTCAAAAGAGTGTTAAGTTTGTCTTTTTTGAAATATCAAGTGAAGAGCTGAAATACAGGTATTTAAAATCTCCCAGAATTGATTGAGAAAAAATTTTTAATAATTTGAGCAGTATAGAAACTAAGAAAAATTATTGCCTTGCTTGGTCCAACTATATGAATTATTTTTGTATCTTTAAGATTGTGTTTAATAAATATTTTTATGTATAAACAATTTCATATTCTAAACGTGAGGAGTAGTCTAAATATTAACCATCTGGGAGGCTGGATATGGTGGTTCACGCCTCTAATCACAATACTTAGGAGGATTACTTGAGGCCAAGAGTTTGAGGCCAGGCTGGGCAACATAGTGAGACTCCCATCTCTGCAAAACATAAAAAAAAGGTAGCCAGGCCTGGTGGCATGTTCCTGTAGTCACAGCTCCTAGGGAGGCTGAGGTAGGAGGATCACTTGAGCCTCTAAATTTCCAGTTATAGTGAACTATGATCACACCACTGCTCTCCAGCCTGGACAACAGAGCAAGATGCTGTCTCAAAAAGAAACAAACAAACAAAAAACAACACTCAAGACAAAACAAAAACACAATTAACCACATGGTAATAATTATCTTCTATATGTTTTTAGGAATAATGGCCAGCAATTAGTGAGTTCTTACTGCATTTTTGGACCTGTCCTAATCTCATCTAATCCTTCAAAAAAAAAAAAAAAATCCTGTGGCAGGTTTGTACTTTCTTTGTCATAAAGGAAAACTAAGGCCTACTGTTGTGAGAAGCCACAGTGAACGTTGACACAGAGATTGGAATTAGAATTCTGGTCTGTTTCATGAGAAATTTTAAACCACCTTTCTGCTGCTACTTTGTTACGGGTGTAAAATACTATTCAGTAGTTTTAGCAATCCTTTATGAATTAGTTCACAGCAACAATTCTGAATGCCTATAAGATGTGTGTAGGTTTTGTAAAGTTTAATTTTGGGGGTGTGCTCGTGTAAATAACCCTTCTAGGGTAGTGTGCCAGAATGCTAAAAGATCGTGGAGTTTTAAACAATTGGAGGCACTTTGCCAGGATCGTTGTCAGAGGAATAAGGAAGTTGTATGGCTGGCCAGAGGTGGAATAGTGCTTTTGGAAGGCATCGTTGGGCAAATGGAGGAAACAGGTGTGACGGCATGCTCGCTGGGTGCCAGGAACTGTTCTGGCCACTGTCACATGAGCTGCTGCCTGGTAACATGCACAGTGCTGCAGCGACAGGTTCAGCATGGCTCCGTGCATCCTGGGGCCAGGGCTGTTGCTCAGAAGCAAGTCTTGTGTCTCAAATGCACCTTTCTGCTCACTTACTGTGCTGATCACAGTTGCAGTGCAGCCTTCCCTCACTCTGCTTTTGGGGCGGACCCTGGGAAGGCACCACGGTCAGTGAAAACTGCCTGTGACAGAGGTGCCACAGTCCGCATTTTCTCAGTCTTTTATGTAAGGGATGGGAAATTTGCTTGGGTAAAGAATGATGATTGTATGTTTCTGAACTTTGTCACCTAGATATTAAATGATCATTTAGGATGGAGAAGAGATGACATGTATCTTCAGTATTCCAACCCTCTATAAACACCTCTTGACCTTCCAACCAAAATGCCCACTACCCTTCCCCAAATCATACCTTTTTTTTTTTTTTTGTAATCAGGATGCTGCTTGTAAATCATAGGATATTTAAAAGCACACACAATCTTTTAATCATCTATTAATGATAACCTGGAGTCACTCTCTGTTTAAAAATTCAACATTAAGGCCTGATAAAAAGTGCTTGTTTAAAAAAAAAATACGTTTCTAGTTCAATTAAAGAACTCTAGGTAATATAACCTGATTTTCTCCTTTTAAATTATTATTTAAGTAAAACGTCCTCAGTCTTTGTGATGCTTCCTTCCCAGGTGCTGGCTGACGTTAGAGCAAAACAGTGAAGCTGTTCCTTCTGCTTGGGGACATTTTTGTATTATTTTCTCTCCACTAGTCTGTAAAATTCCAACCAAAATCAAGTCGTGAAGTGTTTATGTGGCATCTCCTGAGCACACTGGCTGCTTAATGCATACTGTTGCGATGTTAGTGAAAGAAAATGTTAAGGTAGCTATTCAATGCGCATCATGAGATTTTAGACCTCAGCGTACAGCTGAGTCCTGGTTGTTGAGCGGAGCATGAACCAGAGATGAGAACACAGCAAACAGTGGGCATGTCAGGGGAGGGGAGAGAGTGGGGTGCTCTCTCAAACCCTTTTAACCATAACATTTATCATGGGGGTTCGGTTATCAAATAGTATTAGGTGCTTTGGAGCACGTGCTAACGTGTAGCCATCTTTTTAGTACATATTAGTTGGAGATCGGTGGTATTTATCGTGGCAAGGTTCATCCTATTTAAGATGAAAAGTAACTGGGGCACCCCATCATGAGCAGCCTTCCTCTTTGTGTCCACACTCTTCTCTGTCTAAGAGTGGGCACCTGGGGGACTCAGCACCCCGAGGAAGAGGGTCTGGGTGGTCTTCGAGCTCCTCCGCGAGCTTGTCTGCTGACTGTGCTGCGTTCCTGTGCCCGGGTGTCTAAGACCTTGTGTGGAGAGGAGACCATGGTTTCAGTTGCTCTGCGTGAATCAATTGCTTCTCTTTAAATGATTATGGGATGTTAAAATTCTAGCAAGGGCTCTTAGATAGCTAAACTTCACCCAGTTCTCTGTTCACGAATCTACACAAATAGCCAAAGAAGGTATTTTTCTGTCTGCTTGCTCAGATAATAAGTGCTATTTTTATGTAGAAAGAAAGATGAAAGGACGGTTGACAGATGACTCAAGGTTATTTAAAAACAAATTAAATTTGTGGATTTCCAACTAATAAGCTTATACTTTCCTGGCAAGTTTGATTAGTTTTATTAAACAAGCTTCCTTCTAGCATGCCCTATTTAGGATTTCAACAATTTTTATTATGTAATGAGGGAATATTTCTTGTGAAGGTTTTCTTCCTTTTTTGATATAACATGAAGAGAAAGTTGGAGTTCGGTGACTGGTTCATAATGTTCAAATTAGGATGAAGAATAAGAAAATACTCACTGGGTGAATGCTGATGCTGGACGGGTGAGCTCTGGGGTGGACGCCTCCTGTCTGATCACTCCGTTCATACCTTTGTGGCCTGTCCTTGTCCCGGCATCGTTACCTGCACCAACTCCAAGACGCCTACTCTACCAGCCCAGTGGAAATGACTCTGTATTAGGAAACCACAGTTAGGCTTGGAGCCTGGACTTTCACACAGACTCTCGGTGTGCCAGAGAGCGTTACATCCTCACCTGTGAACATGGACAGGATCGGGCCTGCCGCTCATGGCTGTTGCAGAGATTAAATTCGATTATTCAAAAAAAGAGCTGGCCCAGCCCCCCCCAACCCCCTTTCCCTGAAGAACCCTGAGCAGCTTCCTTTCCTTTCAGGATAGGCTGCTTCTCCCTGCAGTTGGTCCCGCTGCAGGTGCCTCCCCTTCCAGCCTCCAGCCAGGTGGTCCGTTTGTTCATCTACACAGGCTGTGCCCCTTTTTGCTCTCAAGTTCTTGCCCTGCTCTCCCACGGTCAGGCGTGCTCGAGCTCTTAGTCTCCACGTCCTGAGAGACTCCTTGCTGAAGCCAGCAATTCTGGGAGATGGCATCTGGAGCCACAGGCCGGGGCTAGCTGTGCGCACTGCTGCCGGGCTGGCCGTTCCTTGGAGGCCTGTTCAGTGGATACTGCGCGTGTGCCACAGACACAAGTGCACATATATATGTTAAAATAAAAATTAGGAGTGCAGGGTATTTACTTCACCACGTGGGTCTTACATGCATACATTCTTTCTCTCACAACGAGAAACCTTGTTCTTATTGACTCCTGGAATGATACGTACTTACTCGCTTCATCCCGTAATATACTCACAGAAGTTGCAGAATGCAGGGTGTCCCAAAAGTTGCCTCTAAGTTGTCCACACGTAGGCAGAGTTGAAAATTGTTTGTAAAGGTACTTTTCTTACAAAATACTCATTCCAACACCCCTGTCAGTATTTTTCGGCGTTTTGTTTATTTTTATCCTTGAAGTATGTCCCACTAGAGAGATGGTGGTTGAATGAGGGTTACTGAATGTCATTTGTTCCTCTGTGTGTGGTTTGTGCCATAACCCAATACATGTGAAATACACTTTCCATTTGCTGCATTTTACAGTTGATTTTTTGGGGATTGCTTTTAAAAACATATTTTAATAACTACATATAATATTTCCATGGTTCCAAAGTGAAATCTAGAAAATAAGATATTGCAAGAAATTCATCTTCTATTTCTATCCTCTCCTATCTAATAAGTAACCATTTAAACATATTATGGTTTATCCTTCTGTTTTGGGCTTTACTGTATGTATGTATGTTACGTGTGTAAGTATGAATGCTATATTAGTATAGATAAAATATAAATTTGCAGGAAATACATGTGTATTTCCAAAGTAGAGGAAACTAGTTATATTGAAGTGCAGATCTACCCATTTTTCTTACCTAGGGAAAGGAGATTACACGAGAGGATGATGCATAAATGGATAGTACTAAGATTACTTTATTTAGATGTATTGAAGTTTTTGTTTTTGTCATTATTTTTTAACCCTCATGAACTCTTACTCAGTGTGGTTTTTACTTTTAGTTAGCTTCTCTTTCCATAGTTACACTTGCCCATAATTACATTTTAGCAGTCTCGGTAGAGAACTTCTGTGGCTTTCTGAAAAATTGTTCTTTTATATAAACTTGCCCAGGTGAGTTATGGGAGGAACTGTCCTCACCAGTTTCAGAATGAGTTCAAACACTGTTGGGGGGACTTTCCAAATGAGTAAAGCATGCCATGGTGTGTGGTTAGCCAGTACAAAGATACCAGGCTGCAACAGCCGTTGCTAACTTGTGAAACAGGCCCTTAGATTAAAGGCAGTATTTGGAAACTTGAGTTGCATTTGTCCATGGCTTTAGAAGGAATAAAGAAGTGTCTTTTATGATATTAAATCCATGCTCACTCGCTCGCTCTCTATATACACATGTATAGACAAATTATAAATGTGTATATTTTCTTACTCTAGATTACGTTTAACAAGGACACATGTCTAAACAATAAAGTGCATTTTACCAGAAGCACCCTAAGGCAGCAAATTTTAAACATATTCAAAGGGTCACCTAGGAACAGCTCTGTGTATCCTGCTGTAATTTTTACGGGTCTTCAGTAATACATTTTAACTTTCTTGAACATTTTTTACAAAAGTTAATGTTCTAAACATATTGCCCATAGTACATAAAAGTTACAATTGTGCCTGAATCTTATGTATGTAAAGTTATGCGGTACCTGTGGCTCAATGAGTAGGGCACCGGTCCCGTATACCGAGGGTGGCAGGTTCGAACCTGGCCCTGGCCAAATTGCAAAGAATAAAACAAACTTGTAATTATTTGTGAAGAAGTGTATTAAGAGGTGACATACATTGAATATCTACTCTGTATCTGTTGCATTACATCAGTTATCTCTTTCAGTAATTAAAACCATCTTGTGAGTCAGATGGTACTACTGATAATTTTAGGTTTTGTGATGAAAGAAGCTGGAGTGTGGAGTGGGGAAGGCAGCTCGCCCCTGCAGCTGGTGAGAGGCAGGATCAGGGCCTGTGCCTCCGCCTGCCTGAAGGCCCTTGCTGTTCTCAGCACACGTGTTGCCTCCACTTCCTTTCTTGTTTTAAAATAAGATGGACGGGCTCGGCGCCTGTGGCCCAGCGGGCTAAGGCGCCAGCCACGTACACCTGAGCTGGCAGGTTCGAATCCAGCCTGGGCCTGCCAAACAACAATGACGGCTGCAACCAAAAATGGCCGGGCGTTGTGGTGGGCGCCTGTGGTACCAGCTACTTGGGAGGTGGAGGCAGGAGACTCGCTTGAGCCCAGGAATTGGAGGTTGCTGTGAGCTGTGATGTCACAGCACTCTATCCAGGGTGCCAGCTTGAGGCCCTGTCTCAAAAAAAAAAAAAAAAAAAAAACAAAGACAGAAGGACCTCATTTCAGGGGATTGAAACACACAGACCACTTGTAAACTTGAAATTTGAGTTGATATGACAGTTGTTCTGTGCTTTAAAATTGCATGTTAAAATGGTTAGGAAATGTTACCTTTGGAAGATTTGTAGCAGATGCCCAGAAAGTAATTTCTTGGGGTGGGAATGGGGATTCTCACCATCACAGTTTTTTAAATAATTTGATTTTAGTTTTCGGAAAAGCTGTGTAGTTGCGGTAATTGGACTATTTGCTTTCATACTTCACAGCTATAATTTTCTCCAGATCAGAAGACTTTCTGTACAGCTGCTTTAATTTACATCTCTGTTTTGGGGAAAATCTAAAACATGTGTCCATAGTATATGGATTTTCAGTATAAAGATTAGCAAGAGACAAGGTATAAAGTTATAAATACCAGGTGGCCATAAGATTTGTGTACAATTAAAAATAGTGTGTGATTTAAAATTGCACATGAACTTTACAGACGCCCTGTATGTCCTGATATGCTAATTTTTTTTGGTGTTTTTTTTTTTTGGTATAGGGATATGTTAAGACTTATTTAGTCAAATTTTACTTACTACTTTAGGGTGTCCTGACTGTCAATTTATGGTTTATTTAACAGAAGAACGGAGTTTTCTTCTAGTCAGATAAGAAGAAAAGCTTACTTAACGAGGGTAAAAATAAGAGAAGCAGCATAGAAATGTGTCATAAGCTATGGGAAAATAGGTTATAAAGGTGTAAGAAAAACACTATTAACTGTAAATCAATCCAAATGTTGAGATACAACAGAAAAGCAGGAACAAGCACCGGTGGGTCTTAAGAGGCAGGAGACCACTGGAAGTATTCTAAGGCCCTAGGGAGATGGGGTGGGAGCTGCTCACTCTGCGGCCCTGGGGAGATGGGGTGGGAGCTGCTCTCTCTGCGGCCCTGGGTAAGGGCAGAATTGATTTCCTGTTACAGGGTTACTGCTTCAAGCTAGGGCGTATGTGGAGGGGTAAGTAAACCCTAACTTTCTTTTCTCAGTCACATCCATTTCTACTCCTTGCTCCCCAAGTAGAAAATGATGTTGAGATACAAGAGATAAACATGCAAAGCTCTGTTGTATGGTGGATTTCAGTTCTTCCAAAATAAGTGCTGTTAGGACAAACACCTTGGTACAGAGTGGTTGCCCTGTATTTAAGGTCATAACTTTTTTCGGTCAAGATTCTTACAAGTAGGATTAATAGAAAGGGAATGTACATTTCATCCTTCTCCGTTTAGAAATATGAGATACAAAACAGTGTCAGTTTCTTTCCTTTCTTCATTTCATGTAAAGTTCCTATACTTGATAGCCAATAGTTTCAAGCTCTCATAGTTCATAGCCCTCAGCAACCTATGAAAAGCGCGTGCTCTGTATTCTTTTACTTGAATCTGTCAGTTGTGATGCCATATTTCTAATATTTCTGATATATTTAGTAATATTATATCTGATTGACTGATTTACCTGCTAATTTGGTAAATGGTTTGCTACCAAGGTTTATGCTAGGAAATTACAGTGTGAAGAACAGTCTAGATTTGTATCACCCCTTCCAAAACAGCATGCCATTTGTGAATATATGTTTATTAAGGAAAATATGGAAGATCCTCATATGAAAATTATAGGCGCTTATCACTGCACTTTCAGAAATAATTAGGTGTATTTCATTTACGTGTATACATGTACATACACGTCTATCACCTGTAGAGATGAACACTTACACACATGAATATATTCTCACATGTGTATGAGTGTACATTTTTTGAACGCATTTGGCCTCATAAAGTAGATATTTTGTCGTGCTTCCCCTTGTCATTAGTGTTTCTCTAAGTTCCTTTTAAACGTCAGTTTCAAATGACTTCATAATACTACATCACATGACTTTACCATAATTAATGTTCTCTTACTGTTGAATGTTTGGTTTGTTGGAACTTTATCTGGTGATTCAGTAACCCTTATCATCTTTCACTTTTTTAATCGGCATAATTGGATGACATAGCAGATTATTTGACCAAAATTGATGTGCTTTTTGTTCATTAAAAAGTCTGAGCATTTGAGAACCTAATTTAGCATTGTAATATTTATTTTTATGTTTATCCTGCAAAAAGTTCTCTAGCTTTTCAAATACTTATTTTAGAAAGTTATCCTTGTTAGATTTCATTTGTTCAATTTTCATTCACTCTTAAAATGGAGATTGAGTATCTTCATGGGAGGTAGTTGAACAGCCAGATAGAACATGATGGACTTGCTTCTGCTCTTGTAGAACTTTCTGCCTACTAGGAAAGTATGATATTGAATAATTATATAAATTATAGTAGAATTACACTAGTAATGAATGTTATAAATCAAATCAACAGTATCCTGTTGGGATGTATACTTGAATCTAAACTGGAAAGAAAAGAGAATTCTCCAATTAAAATCACTATTATTAATTTTACTATTCTTTGTTGTTTTTATTTAAAATAGAAAACCACCATATTTTGTTTGAGAGCTGCCACAAACCAGAAGATAAAATATGGATACTTTATTTATGTTTTTTTCTCACAAAATGCGTAGTCTAGAGGAGAAGAGATCATTAATCCTTTTGCTTGAATATTTTATTTCTGAGCTGGAATTCTGAGCTAACAAGTTTCAAGGTATAAATTGAGTTATTTTTACCAGCATCCTGGGTTTGAAGCATGAGATTCTGTCATCATGATTAAAAATGGCTTTCTCTGCCCACAAAGCAACTTTAAATAAAATAAACAAAATAATATAGTATTGATTAACCTGTGTAGTCCATAAAGTCCAAGGCAAGCATGCTATTAAGCCAGTCCTGTTTATTAAGTGAGTGTAGTGAGATATGGGTGTTTTTTTGGGAGGCTGTACATGGAATATTCATGGAAAGGGTGAGCTATTACTTGTTCCCATTATACGTGTGATTACTCAGTATAATTACTCATTGGATTAGAAAGGCAGTTGTTCTAGGGGTCCAGGCTAGATTTAACCTTTATCTGATACAAAGGTTGGATGAAAAAGGAATTAGTTAGGGAAGAACCAAAAGTGAAGAATTCAGGTGGAAAGTAAGTGTCAGTGCCCTCAGGATTTATTTGGAGGTTTATTGAAATAGGATCAATAAACTGCTGGTAAGTAGCTGTGCGATATAAGATTTGAAGATGAAGAAGGTGTCTTGAACTGATACTTGTTGGGTGGAGTCTCAGACTGAGGGAGTGTGGTGTTCTTAAAGGAAAGAAAAGTAAAAGGGTTAAAGTAATAAATTCCCATGTTTCCTTTAGTTAACTTCATAGTGGTTAACATTTTACTGCATTTGCCTTATCTCATGTACATACCGTTTTTCTTTTTTTTGTTGTTCTGTCATCTGTGTAACATTTGAAAATACTATACATTAAAGCTATCAATTTTTTAGATTGATTTTATATATGGCTACCTTACTGAATTCTTATTTATACTTATAAATTCAGTTGATTTTTTTATTTGACTAATTAGAATATCCTATCAGCTGCAAATAAAGTGATTTTCTTTTTTCCTTTAAATTTTTAAAGATTCTTTTCTTATTGCATTATCCATATTTAGTGAAGTGTTAAGCAGTATCACTGATAAAATACTGACTTTAATGGGATAACTTCTGATAATTCAGTTAAATCAAATAATTGCAATTAACCTCTACTGGACTTACATAGTTTCAGAAATCATCTTCTGATCATAACTTTCCAAGTATTTTCTAGGAATGGATGTGGAGTTTTTATCAGTGGTTTGGCTTAATATGTTTGTATAGTAAATTCTAGGAATAGATTTTTCTGATGTCAAGCAGTCCTTACATTCTTGACATAGATCCAAGTTAGTGATGCTATTTTAATCATTTCATGTATTTTGGTGCTGCTATATTTGAAGTGAATCGATAAATGTAGATGCTGTTGTGACTAATGAAATACAGGTGTATTTAAAAGTATTGTTGTTATACATTTTTATTGTTTGTATGTTTCCTAAATCAACAGATAATAAAAATGTAACTACTGTCACTCGGAGAACTATAGAAGTCTTTGTTAAAAAGATGTGTTTACTCTGTCTCTTAAAAAAAAAAAAAAAAAAGAGAGGTCTTTAATTTTAAAACAGCCAGTGATCTAGTTATTTAAAAAACATGTCTCGGGGTGGTGCCTGTGGCTCAGTGGGTAGGGCGCTGGCCCCATATACCAAGGGTGGCAGGTTCGAACCCGGCCCTGGCTACACTGCAACAAAAAAATTGCTGGGCGTTGAGGCGGGTGCCTGTAGTCCCAGCTACTCAGGAAGCTGAGGCAAGAGAATCTCCTAAGCCCTGGAGTTGGGGGTTGCTGTGAGCTGTGACGACACAGCACTCTACTGAGGGTGATAAAGTGAATCTGTCTCTACAAAAAAATAACAAAAAAACCAAAAAACATGTCTTATTCTCATTCTTGCCCTCTTTCTAGTACTTGTGAATATGGCTATATTATCTAGTAGATGAGCTTGATACTAATCTGCAGATCCTCCCATCTCAGACAGAGGGGGAACGTGAGGGTTATCTGAGTTGTCCTATTCTCTGTCATCATGGACTTACCAAGACGATGACTGTGTTAGATTTTCATGAAGTAACTCATTCTACAGCTTCACTATCAACTGCACATCTTCTGACTTTAATGCTATGGGACATTCTAGTTAGTAGTATTGTCTAGTATAATCGGCGTTGGTGAAAATGTTTCTTCTTTGAATATTTGATATTGTAACTCTTTTTAAGCAGATTAGAATAGTAAATAGAAAATTTTGTAACTCTTTGGAAAGTGGGAGGAGAGTTGGTATTTCTTCAGAATCCCTTCTGACGATAATCATCATATAGTAATTACAAAATGTGAAGAATATTAGCTATAGAATACATAAATCCCTACAGCCAGCACATTGAATTATCACCATCTGTTTAGTGTGTGAAGGAAGGAATTTAGGGAATCAGGTTGCTTCTAAGTATTGTATTGCCTTTTGTATCTGTTTTGAAATGTGCCTTTGTGTGTCTGAGAGATATGGATATATCCCTTCCTCCTTTCTTCAGAATCCATGAGTCTGTATGTATGCATTCTAGAAAGGAGATCATTGTAAAAACCAAATTGCTGTAATGTCAGGGGCTTCGATGTAAGAGCATTCGCCAGTGTCAGTATTGCCGGTAATTTGGAAAACGTGCAAAATTCATATATATTGTATATATACAAAGTGCTTAATGGTAATTCTGAAACTGTGTTTTGAAAATATCGTTCATCCAGTCATGTGTTTAGAGAAATAGAAATAGTCAAAAGAAAGCAGTTGATGACATCATTTAGGTTTTAGGTTCTCTCTTAAGTTGGCTGCGTGTTTTGACTTTTAACATCCTAGACTCATTGATCTTATCACTGAAAAGAACCTGGATACTGTTGGTTCAAAAATACTTTTTTGTCTTGGAACAAATACTGTGCTAGATGTTAGGGATATAAAAATGAATGTAATGAAAAAAAAATGAATGTAATGTAGCTTTAGCCTGGAAGACCAGCAACCTGCAGAAATAGTTTACTTTGGGGTAGCAAGTTCTGGATTGGAAACTTCAGGCAAAAGCTGAGTTATCCTTGTTTTGTAGCTGTGGTTCCTGCAGGTGAGACAAGACCCAGATACATACAGCTCTGTAATGATAGTGGCATTGCTGGGACTAGAGTCTTACTCTCTTGACATATGTCACACCAGGTTGACCTGTTAAGCTTTGAAAAAGAAAATTTTACCAAGCCTGTATTTATTTGGTACCTTGCTCTGTGCAGTTAACAGTTGTTTTTTTGAGATTGTGTAGCTATTCCTTCTTTCTTACCCCATATTTCTTTTATGGCAGGTGTAGGGTAGGAATTCCCACTAAACATTTGGAACCAAAAGCAGTTAATAAATTGAGTACTTTTTAATGCCCAATGTTGTTTAACATCCTATACTCTAACCCTAGACCTCAGGATAAAGGTTTAGATTCTGTGCATGACACTACCTATATCCCTCATCTGTCTTGCTTTTCCTACCACATCCCTCATGTGTTCTTTGTTTTACACTTGAACTTCAGACACACTGAACACCTGTGGACCTGGGGTTGTTCTTGCTTATTGTGCTGTTTCTAGTCATCATGCTTTGCTCTGAACCTCTTGATTCTTTTCCAGCTGTGTACTGACATTCACCCTGAGATTCACCTCTCGTCTCTGGGCAGCGCACTCTCCCAGCACCCTGGGGTGGTCAGGGCTGGGTTGCTGAAGGTACAGCTCTCAGCCTGGAAATGCCTCCTGTATGTCTGTCCATAAACTATAGCATACCCAGCACATTAACAGGTACATAGTAAATGTTTGCTGAATAATTAAAGTTTTAAAATTTACCTTTTTATCAGATAATTAAAAATGTGTGTGCACTCACCTGGACATGTTTTTAAAAATTTACTGATTTTTCTCTTGTATTATTCTCCATGTTTTGGATTCTTTGTTTTTCCTTGGAGAAATGCATGTTTGGTAGGATAATAAACCTATCTTATTTATAAGGTTCACCAGTGGTATCCTTTTCTGTGCTAATTCAGTTCTTATCACTAGACAAGCACACATTGGATAGCAATTTATAAAATACGATATTTTGGTACATTCATAGATTAAAACCTTTAAAATATGACATGTTTATCAGTTATTGTTAGTCATGATTTTATGGATAGTGACTGTCTGCTCTAATCTCTGTAGCCACATGAAGTGTAAATTACTCATTATATTTGCTTTTTAAATATATATCTAGGAAATGACACTTCAGACAATTGCAGTATAAGCCTAACCTGGTAATAGTTGAAGGATAATCAGTTCACTTTCTCTCTGCTGTAGAATTATTACAAGATGATTGCCTATTTGGTTCAAAAGTTAAAAAAAAAAAATTAAAAACCTTGACTTTTGTAAATGAATGAGAACCTGAGAAAGGCAACAGCACATTCTGAGTACTGGTTGTTTCTTGGTAGTCATAATGGATCCCCCCACTTCCCCCCCATCATGTTAAGAAAGCCAAATTATAGCACAGTGAGTGTCTTAAAGGACTCCTATCTCAAAGACTAGGATACCAGACACAATAGGGGCTTGTCAGGATACTGGGTCAGTAAATGAAACTGAGCAAATCATAATCATCTTGGAATCTCAGTCAGGTTATGTAAGTGGTCATACAGAGGGATTTTTAACTCTGATTTTCCTCAGTGGCTTTTCTAGCCATTAAGCCCCTGGAAAGGTGCTCTCAAACGCAGAAGAGCGTGCTACTGTTACTTTAAGAAGGAAATTAAGTAGGGAGGGAGAAGGAGGATGTTGTGACTGCTGACATTTGTGGCCTCCTTTCATTTGCGTAAGAGGTGGACTGGCTTCTCCTGGCTGCGGTTGCCATGGAGAGGTAGTGGGGGAGGACTCCCAGGAGCAGGCGTGAGAGAGTCGCCTGGGAGCTGCTCCGAATGTGACGGGAAGGGGCAGGGAGCTCAGGTGTGCCGCGGCGGCACAGATGATGGGGATGGCTGACCCGTCATGGCTGGTAACGTGACTGTGCACGTACCCCTGGGTGTGATGGATGTGTTTGTGCAAGTGCCTGTGGATTCCCTGTGTGAAGTGAAAGTATTGGTAATGTTCTGTGTTCCCACCCTTCGATGTGATCTCCTATTCTCTGTGTAATTTGATGAAGAGAGTTTGAACAATTAAAGCAAATATACACCCTGGTTATAACAAGTAACTGATTAACTTAAGTCAGCATGTTTGCATATAGGAAAATGACATCAATAACAAGTCACATAAATTATGGTGGGAATAATACACTCAAAGAGATCTAATGTGGTAGGTTAAACTGTCACCAGAAATGAATGTGTTACCACCTTGGACTCCTTAATACACAGATATTATAGTGGCTGGTTAATAGAGGAAAAATGAAACAATGAAAGTTGTAGGATGTTTTTTCTGCATAACATGTAGAAGAAAATCATTTGCATGTTTTGTAGATAAATATGCTTGTCTCTTAGATGAATTTTGAGAATTTTGATCATTGCTATTAACATTTTATTGGAAATACTTTTACATCAACTAGACAATTGTTCATGAGTTTGTAGTATAACTTTGATTTTCTTGATGTAAGTGGTAAACCGAATACGATGGTTATATTAATCTTTTTTTTTTTTTTTTTTTTTTTGCGGGTATCATCATGAATAATGCCTTTGTTTAAAAACAAATGTGATTGGTAATTTTAAATTCTGAGCTACTGTTTAAAAACATTTTTTGAGTAAAATTATATTTCTCTTAAAGAAATCATATGTGTTAAATTTACCACGTATACAGGAACTTATTTAACTTCTCAGTTTTCTAATGAAATCCATGGAAGAACTGGATATTAATATTGTTTTACAGCAGAGTTAGAAATGGTTTAGGTGAAAGTATGTTGTAAGGTTGTTATAGACATTGACTGCTTAATGGATATTACAACATAATTTACTTTCAGGAAAATAGTTGCTTAATTTAATACATGAAAGAAATGCAAACCAATTTTTTTTTTTTAAATATAGCTTTATGTAAAATCTGTGATACATAGTACTGTTGAACAGATTGGTAGAAGGTAAAAATTTATTATGGCATTAACTTGGAGGATATTACATTAAGTTAAACTATTTCATAAATTATTCAATAAATTCTGATGGGTATACATGTAAAATGTTTCTTTAATGATAACCTTATTAGGCTTATTGAGAACTTATTTCTTTTGTGTCTGGAATATTATATATGAAGAATAAATTTCTTTACTTTTTAAATATAATATTTGAATATATAACGTCGACAAGTAGTAGATACAGATAATGATGAAGTTGACCATGATGAAGTTTTCATTATTTTACTTAATTTTTTTTTTCTTTTTGCAGTTTTTGGCTCGGGCTGGGTTTAAACCCGCCACCTCCGGCATATGAGGCCGGTGCCCTACTCCTTTGAGCCACAGGCGCCGCCCTATTTTACATAATTTTTAAATTAATTCAAAGTTATATCTATTCAGAAAGGAAGCCAAAATTAGTTCTCTAAATTACCCCTGTAAATCAAAGGGCTATGGGTATAAAATATTTGAGTATTTGTTAGGTAGTGATATGTAATGTGAAAGTGCCAGCTAGATGCTGAGTATTATTCTAAACACACTGTTTTTTTTCTGACTCTTACACAATTTTGTGAGGTAGGTACTATTTTCTAACCCATTTTACAGATGAGGAAACTGAGGTTTAGATTGCACAGTAACTCTCCCAGTGTTATAGAGATAAGAGGGTATAGACCAGGATTTGACCTTAGGAGAGCTCTTCACCACTACACTTTACTGTTTCTTTTATTAAAACTACAGTGTAGTCTGGCACATTGGGAAAAGCTTTTTATTCATGTATCTTCAGATGGAATCCCAGTATTCTGAGTCTTAGCTGAGTGACAGAGGTTTTATCTCCTCATGCCTCAGTTTTCTCATAAGTACTTGGTACATGTGAATACTTTAACGGCTAAGTGTGAAGACCCCCTCCCCATAGTCGGAGTTATTGATGACAGTCATTTATAAGGTTAAAGAAGAAGATACTAATCCCAATTATGTTTGGATATAGTTAATAGAATAAAAGGAGGAGTAGAGAGGATACTATTAAAGTAATATTGGGCACTTTTCAGTTATCATTCAAATATTTCAGGATTCATAGCAGGGTTTCTCAACCTTAGCACTCCTGACGATTGTCATTTTTCCTTTTATTTGAGGTAGGGTCTCATTCTGTTGCCCCTGGTAGAGCACAGTGGCCTCCTTATAACCTCGAACTCCTGGGCTCAAGTGATCCTTCTGCCTCAGCCTCCTAAGTAGCTGGGACTACAGGTGCATGCTAATATGGCTGGCTAATTTTTTAAAATTTTTTTGTAGATGATGGGGCTCTCGCTCAGGCCACTCTCAAACTCCTGATCACAAGTGGTCCTCTGGCATTGGCCTCCCAAAGTGTTAAGATTACAGGCATGAGCCACTATGTCCAGCCACTGCTGATGATTTGGGCCAGATTATTCTTTGTTTGTCATGTGCATCATACAATATTTGGCAGAATCCGTGACCTGCACCTACTAGATTCCTGCAGTAAGCCATTTCTTTCCCTTAGTTATAACAGCCAAAAATATCTCTAGACACTGTCAAATGCCCTTTTGGGGGAAAATCACGGCTTGGTAAAAACTACTAGTAGAGTTTTATGTGGGCATTAAACTAGTAAGTCTAATTTAATTACAGTTTGGGATGAGGACACTGATGGGAAAGACCAGTGTTGAGGTGCTCTAGGAGAATGATGCCAGGGAAGGGCTGGCTTTTGTTGGTGGGCGTGGTTGTAACCTAGGTGGGTTGTAAAGCAGTGAAGACCAAGAGCAGATGCCTTAGCTGGCGGGGAGGCCCAGGCTGAGGTTTTCAAGTCTGGGTGGAGCTTACACCTGCTGTTTAAGGTCAACAACTAGGAGGGTTTTTGAGGGGAGAATCAGATGACTGAATTGGAGATTGCCATAGTATTAACACCTCTGACATAAAGGAATAAAGAGCAGTGAAGGTTTCAGAGACTTGGACACTGGGCAGTCTGCAAGACTGGCTCACCAACCTGGTGAGATCACCTGTGTTTTGGCTTGGCCGTGCATGGGAGTCACCTGTGTTTCCTGGCAACATTGGAAATCACTGAATGCCCCAGTCCTTCATGAATACTGCCAACTTTGGATTGTAAATCTAGGACTGCCAAGTGACTGCCATATTTAAAACTTCCATGATTTCTTTTGGTTTACAGATTAGGTGTGATCTGGGGACACGAGAGAGCTCAGATTTTGACGAGGAGGGTGTCTTAGTGCACATTACTTGTACTCCGGGGTTCTTGTTCCTGCCTGCTGCTACCCAGGTTTCTGGTCAATGCATCCATTTATATAAAGTAAATCATTCATTGGACACCAAATAATTATTTTGTTTTTGAATCAGCATGATGTTTTCTGATTTGTGGAAGAAGACTGTCCCTACGTTAGGTACAGTGTACCTAACTGTAACTGTTACAGTTGGTCAAGACTGAATGTTCCAGATCCTTTCTGTGGCCCAGCATTCCAGGGAACCTGATAGAGTTTCTCTCTTTCTCAGCAAATGACCGCAAGTCTGTTTTCTGGGGCTATTTCAATAAGGTGGTCATAAGCAGACCTTCATTTTTCGTTAACACCGTCAGGTCAGACCAACATGAGTTGGATTGCAAGGCATTTTTTAAATGCCAGTTACTTCAGTGGTGTGAGAAACTTTTCTCCTGCAAAATTATATTGCTGAAATTATGTGCCTTGTATACGTGTGTGTTCTGTATGTCTGTGATTTTCACCCTAGTGAAATGGAACTTTAGTTGTTGGGCCAGATCGAAGGCCTGTTGCTTCTTAGTTGTTGTGAAGGGAAGGCAAAAGGAGAAGGGGAGAGGCTGCTTTTCTGACAGCTTCAAGGCATTTCCGTTTCTTGTGTGTGCCCGCCACCCTGTACGCAGGCACATTCCCACTCCACTTCTTCTGGTAAGTTAGATCAATCACCCAGGAAAATAAATGTTTTAATTTTATTTTCCATTCTGCGTCTTCCCCCGAGGTCTCTGTGAAGCAGTCAAGACATTTTCAGTATGTTCTTTCTTTTCAGTAGGTAGGAATCCAGCAGGATTTGAGCGTGTGCTGTGTTTCTGAGGCTGTTTTGTGTGCTGTGGGGATTGGTTTTCTTATATTCAGACAGCTAAAGTCAGAGATGGAAAAGAGCTTCATGCATCATAGGTAATTTAAGTTAAAAATAACTAAATAATAGTGGACAAATGGGATATCATTGAATAAATAGCATATTGTATGCAATAGTAATATTCTCTGCAATGTGTAGGAAGGTAAGAAAACACTGCTTTTCTAGAAATATTAGAAATCCAAATTTCTGAGAATTTGGATTCAAGCTTGTCATGAAAACCGGTGAGGTGTGAATGACTGTTGGGGCCTGG
Organism: Arctocebus calabarensis; assembly: GCA_963573935.1. Lineage (NCBI taxonomy): Eukaryota > Metazoa > Chordata > Mammalia > Primates > Lorisidae > Arctocebus > Arctocebus calabarensis. Next base: position 15,461 of record CAUYON010094300.1, on the reverse strand, counting down.
TATGATGGAGAAGCTATGCCAGATCCTGACCTGGAGTTAGGTTTCAGAGTGGCAGAGACTTCAGACAAACAGTTACACACTGATGCTAGGTGGGGTGCGTTGGCGCTCGCTGGACGGCTCTCAGGAGTGCAGGCAGGGGCTTCAGGAACGATGTGATGTCGAGGGTCACATGTGAGCAGGATGCCTCTTGCTGTACGTAAAGAAGGCAGAAGAATGCACCTTCCAGAAGCAGTCTGCACCTTCTCCTGACTAGCTCTGTCAAGTTTGCTGCCCTTTAGCACAGTTTGCTCCTCTAGAAAATGGGGAACAAGAGTGGTCCTTTTCTGCCAGGTACGTTTTTCTGTGAGGATTAAATAAGTTAGTTAGTACATGTCAAGTCCAAAGAACAGTGCCCAGCCCGCAGGGGGCCCTTACCTTTCAGCTGGTATTGGTAGATTCCCCCCAGTAGGGCCCTGGAGATGTTGCTGTAAGGAGGATGAGGACTTCCCAGGGGCCTGTAGGGGAACCAGTGGGGAGGTGAGTCCCGGGGAGGGAACACTGCACTTGAAGCAGCAGTGGGAGAGAGGCAAGCCCTGTGCTGTGGGCATTCCTGAAAGGTAACACTGATCATTGGAAAGGAAGGTTTTTATAATGGGTGGGAACAGAGAACTTGTGCTGTCTCCATCAGTTTTGAGATACGTGCCTGTGTACTAATTCTGTGCATTACTAGTGCACTTTACATGTATCGTAGGGAGTTTAAGAAACAGTTATTGTTGTTTTTCCAAAATAATTGCATAGTTGATATCACTCATGTGCTCCTGTATCGTTAACTGAAAAGACCTCTAAGTCTTCTTCAGTGCAGTTAGATTTTAGTGTGTTTTCACTGTGATTTGCCTAAGTCAGTCTCTGTGATGCAGTTAGTTTCTGTAGCAGATGATAGCAGCTGATAAATGATCAGAAAGCTGTTTGTGGTTTGACAAGTTTAGATGATCCATACATAGAAAGTTACAAGCCTAATTACTGTTACTTTTGGCCAGGGTCCCTGAAAGTATTGGAGTTAGCCAGGCACTTCTTTTTGTGGAAGAAATGGTGCTTGTTTATTGTTTCAGTTGTGACAATTTCTGAAAGTGTATGAATTATTCAAGTGCTTGGATAATGAAGATTTAGATTGCACTTTATAATTAAACATTGTAAATTTTATTGTAAATATTTGTTCAAAACGTAAGTGATTCTGTCCTAAGGGCCCAGTAGTACGGTTATCTTCTGTGACCTATTACTTCAAGATAACAATGAAGCCAGAGGACATACACATGTATGCATGTGATGAGACAGTGGGTGGATGTATTTCAGACGAAGTTATACATCCACACACCAAAGAGGTCGCACATTCAGTTCACGGATTCATCCTAAAAAAGTTTTGCACACCTTCTTGCTGAATGTTACCACGATCACCTGCAAGGCACTCCTCCTGGAAAGCTGTGTACCAGCACCAGCACCTAGTTCACCCTTCAGAGCAATTTTGGAACTTTCTCCTGAAATGGCCTTCAGAACTGTTGTCAGATTACCCCAGATGTCCTGCATGGCGTCAACATGTCTTCCTTTCAGTATTTCCTTTATCTTTGTGTAAAAAAAATAGTCACTGCGGGCCAGATTCCCTGAGTAGGGAGGGTGTTTCAATCCAGTTATTTGATTACTGGTTAAAAACTCCCTCACACACAATGCCGTGTGAGCTGGCACATTGTCGTGATACAAGAGCCATGAGTTGCTGGTAAAAGGTTCAGATCATTTTCATCTTTTCGCACATCTTTTTCAGTCCTTCCAAATAGTAAGCCTGGCTGTTCATCCAGTTGATACAAGTTCATGATTAACAATTCTTCTGATATCAAAAAAGGTTAGCAATATCATTTCGACTTTTGATTTGGGCTGTTAGAATGTTTTTGGTTGTGGAGAATTGGCTGACTTCTGTGGTGCACTGTGATGCTTTGTATCAGGGTCGTGTTGGTAACACCCATGTTCATTACCAGTGATAGCAGGGTGCCAAACATTGTCTTGACTTTCCTAAAGGTCTTGGCAAACTTCAGCTCTGCTTTGCTTTTGTTCATTATTGAGCTCCTTTAGGACCATTTTTGCACACACTCTTCTCATGCCAAGATTTTCAGTTAAGATTTTCCTGTTTCTCTGTTGATGTTTATTTGATTTGCTATGCTCCTCCTAATCAGCTCATGATTTTGATGTGCAGTTAATCGGGTTTTTGCAATGTTTTCATCAGTTCTGCTTGTTATTGGCTGCCCTGATCTCTCTTCATCAATGATTGCTTTCTCTCCCCTGAGAAAAATGGTTAATCCACTTGTACACTGGTGTTTTCTTCATGGCATTGTCCTCCTAAACTTGGATTAACATGTCCCTGATTTCACTTCCACTCTTGCCCAATTTAACAAGAAATTTAGCAGTTGTTCATTGCTCTAATTCAACCTCCAGCATTCTTATGAGGATACACAAAAACTTGGAACAATAATGAGCACACTCAGCAAGATACCGCAGCACATCAACATGGACACAGCTGTGGACACTGATATACAAAGGTTTTGAAACTTTACCAAGTTGTTTGTACAGTGCTGCCAACATAAGCACATGGTGGCTAGTTGTCAATCTTAATTGTTGTACTTTGTAGATAAAATAACATACATGTATAGAATGTTACTTGATTATTTAGACTAATGACTTTGAACAATAATGTGGATTTTCCTAAAATATAGCTTAATATATATTTTAATCAGCAGCTTTTGTAATATGTTTTATAAGTAGTCATTGGGATATCAGTTCAAAAAATTTATCAGAGTGTATTGACTGGTATTAAAAGCTCACTTTTAAATTAATTATTGACAATTAATATTCTGGGTTGCATAGTTGACCACCTATAAATGTCTGCATTTCTTTTTTTTTTTTTTGAGGCAGAGCCTCAAGCTCTCACCCTGGGTAGAGTGCTATGGCATCACAGCTCACAGCAACTTTCAGCTCCTGGGCTTAAGCGATTCTCTTGCCTCAGGCTCCCAAGTAGTTGAGATTACAGGCAGCTGTCACAATGCCCGGCTATTTTTTGGTTGTAGTTGTCATTGTTTGCCAGGCCCATGTGGGATTCGAACCCACCAGCTCTGGTGTATGTGGCTAGCATCTTAGCCACTTGAGCTACAGGCGCCAAGCCTCTACATTTCTTTTTACTATTTTTCTATTTCAAGTGAAGTATCACTTAGTAGTTAATATTATTTGCATTTAAAATTATAGCATAGAAAAGTGGTAATTAGAAATAGTTCTATATTCAGCCTGTGGCTCTTTATGTCTGTGAAACTATGAAAAGTTTATGTACTGTTCTTCTGAGTTCTTGAGAGGACGTTTACTTTTTTTTTTTTAATGAAAAAAGATAGTAAAGACTATTTAAAGAGTGTAGTTAATATTAAGCTTAGGTTTTTTTTTTAAGGTGTATTTCTCTTGTCCTTATGAAAGTTTAATTTTTTACTGGTTTTGAGTAGCCTTAGATGGATAGAATGGTTAAGTTCTGTTCATCTGATGGCATCATCAGGATTACTGGACACCTTTCCTACTGTGTACCCAGCACATTGCTGAGGGCAGTGGTTAGTGACACCTGCCTCTCCTCTGCCCTTGTGGGGCGTGTAGTCTGGAGAGGAGTCATTACTTACAATAAAAGGAAACAACTGTAATACATACGTAGCAGGGAAAGTGTGAGTTATAAGGTGTCGTGGGGAACAAATCAGGGCCTCCAATATAATCTTGATGAACTATGAAATGTTAGGATATTTGGTTTATTTTGATTGTAATTTTCTGTATGAAGATCAGGTCTATAGTTGACGACTAAAACTGTTAGCCTGTATCCATTTTTTCACCTTATTTTTCTTCCTTTCATTATTTACATATTGTTCATATCCAGTTAACTTTTTGCTGGTGAGGGGCTTATCCTTTGGAGAAGATGCAGATTGGGTTATTTCAAGAGGAAGGAGCTGGCTGCTTAACTGACCTCAGAATATTTTGCCTAATATTTTGTCTAAATTAAAAGAATGAAAGGGTAAAGAATCATGATTTGTCATAATTATAGTAGTATTGTCAGTTAGAAAATGTTAAATTATCCTCAGTTCGAAGGGAGGCTAATGATGCCAATAATTTGGAAGCCTAGGATAATGTTTAGAGTTTTAAATGAGAATACTGACAAAGAGAATCTGAGAGTATGTGTGTATATTCATATATGTACCTCTGTAAGTTGACCACCCAAGAGACTGTAACAAACTGGTCAATATATGAAGATGGTCACTATGAAGAACTAGGCCTGCTATTCTGATATGTCCATGTGGTGCATGTCCAGTCTGTGAAAATTAGTCAACTTAGGAAGGTGGTCAATGTAGGGAGGTGGTCAACTGTGGAAGTTCTGTATATAAAGATACGTGTGTACGTATACTTACACGTGTGTGTAATATATTGATTTTTAAGCATGTAAGCACTTACATACTTTTAGGGAATTGTGACACTGAAGGCTGTTTTTTATTTTGCTATCTGTATTTATGCACATGTACTTATATGTTGAACATATATATATATATATATACACTTAAATAATGCATTTTCTATTATGAGTAATCCATGCAGTTAGGTTTTTTTTTTTTAATCAATTAGTACAGAAGTATATGTCATAGAAAATTAGCATTTTTCCTTTTTTCTGCTCTTTATCCTCATTATTAGCTGTATCAATGTCTGCTCACTTTTTCCCCCAAATGATTTTGTATATATGGCACTGTCATTCTCTGTAAACCTATACAGGTACACAAAAAGTGCATCGTATAGTATAGAATCATTCGTCACTTGACAGGGATACGTTTTGAGAATGTGTCATAGGTGATCTTGTCATTGTGGGAACGTCGCGGAGTGTGCTCACATGTGCATAGCCCTCTACACATCTAGGCTGTGTGGGATAGCCTATCCCTTCTAGGGTACAAACCTCTACAGCAGGTTACTGTACAGAGCACTGTAGGTAAATGGAACACTTGGTAAGTATTTGTGCTGTCTAAATACAAAGAAGAGATACAATAAATGTACAGTGTAAAAGATTTAAAAAAAGATGCACCTGTATAGGACACTTACCAGAGTGGAGTTTGCAGAACTGGAAGTTGCCAGTTGCTGTGGGTGAGTCAGTGAGTTCAGAGTGAAAGTGAAGGTCAAGGACATGACTGCACATCACTACAGACTTTATGAGCACTATACAGTAAGTCTACACTAAGTTCAGAAAAAAATATTTTTGTTTCTTCAGTAAGAATTATAGCTTACTGTAACTTTATTTTATAAAAAGTTTTTTAAAACATTGACTTTTTTGTAGTAACACTTAGCTTCAAATAAATGAATTGTATAGCTCTACCAAAGTGTTTTCTTTCTTTATGTTCTTATTCTGTAAGCTTTTTCGTTTTGAAAAATTTTTATGTTTTTACTTTTTAATATTTTTTGTTAAGAACGAAGAAACAAGCACACACATTAGCTTAGGCCAGTGGGTCTCAACCTTCCTAATGCTGTGACGCTTTAACACAGTTCCTCATGTTGTGGTGACTCCAACCATAACGTTATTTTTGTTGCTATCAAGTAACGCTCAGATTCCTTTCCAAGCCTCCACCGCCCCCTCTTCTCATCCTGTATATTTTACTTTTTCTGTCTGCATCTTTGTTCCCCAAACACTGTATGCCTAGTTCTATTCTATACTTGTCTTCATATTCTTTCCTCCCAGAAGCTTTTCTTCGTCTCCTAGAGTTTACGTTAACTCTCACACTCTGCCAATAGAGTAAAAGAGAATAAATTAATACTTTTTTAAAAAGCACTTTAAACTAAAAAGGTATTTTCTATTTTCTAAACAATTTTCAAAGCTGTTATTATACTTGCTATTTGTGATGTGTATTAGAAACTAGACTGGGAATAAACTATCTGTTTTATATCAGTTTTGTGTTTCAAAAAGATAATCATTTCAGCCTAATATTCTAAGACTTACATGAAGTTATGGGACAGAATTTAATGTTATAAAACTCAGGGTTGTATGAGTTCATTATTTATAGCTGGCCTTGGGCTTGAGGGCATTTTTAGAGGAGTGAGCTTTTTTGTCATGTATTTTGTTTATACATACAGGATAATCTGTTTAATTCATTGTTGTTTTTGCTTTAGGCAGTCAGTTATCTTTTAAGTAATTGTAGAAAAAGGCACTTTCTCTTTCTCTTTATAAATCAAGGATTGTAAACTCTTTTTGTAAAGGACCAGAGATTCAGTATTTTAGGCTTTGTGGGCCTCATATGGTTTATAACTTCTGTTGTCACCATCTCCTCCTGTTTCTTTTTTTTAATCATTAAAATATATATATATATATATACACACATACATGCATGTGTATACATGTGTATCTGCACGTAAGGCCTGTATACATATAAATGTGTGTGTGTCTATATGTATCTATATAGGCCTTAGGAAAACAGCTATCAGGCTGAATTTGCCCAGTGGGTCATAATTTGCTGGCCCCTGCTACAGGTTTAAATTTTCATGCGTTATAATTTCCCTTCAGCCTGAATTTACCCCTTTTAGCATTACTTGAAATGTTTTTTTTTTTTTTTTTTTGCATTGCTTGAAATGTTTTCGACTTTTGTCTATGAGAAATTACATAGTAATTCTATGAGTTATCTTCATTTTGTTTTAATTTTGAAGGATAATTTTGCTAGCTACAGAATTTGAGTCGACCTTTTTTTCTTTAGTATTTTACAATCCTGTTCCGTCTCCATCCTCCCTCCCTTCCCCTCCGCTGTGTGTCCTTGTCCTCATCTTACAGTTCCCCTCCGTGTCCCCCCCTCAGCCTGCGGTTCCATGATGGATGTTTCCTTTGTATTCATCCTCTTTGGGGTTCACTGAGCTTCCTGCACCTGCAGGTTGATGTTTCTAGTCAAATTTGGGAAAAATTCAGTCATTATTTCTTCTTCTCAATTCTCTCTCTTCTCTTTCTTCTCCTTCTGGGGCTGTAATTATATCTGTTAGATTATTTGATACTGTTTCAGTTCATTGAGACTATGTTCATTGCTCCCAGACTTTTCCCTCTGTGCTTCAGTTTAGATGATTTCTATCGATCTGTCTTCTAATTCACTGTATTTTTCTTCTGTAATGTCGCATCTGCTGTTAGTCTCACCTAGTGAATTTTTATTTCAGGTACACTATTTTGTTAAAGTATGCCTATTCTTTTTAGACTTTGTATCTTCTTTGAAATTCTTTATTCTTCATCTTTTGCTATATCCATCTTTTTTTCCTATAAATTCTCTCCCATGTATTTATAATCATTGATTATCCATATTTACTGCTTTTCAACATCTTTGTCACCTGTAGGTCTAATTCTTATTAATGCTTTCTCTGTCTCTGTGCCACATTTTCGTATTCACATGCCTCGTAATTTTTTATCACATAGAGAAGTGTGGGTGATAGGATTTTGGAGGCTCTATATTCTTTGATTTTTATCTGAAGACTATCAAGTTTTTTTCTCACAGGCAGTAAAATTACCAACATTACCTTTTAAACTGGTAGAGGCTTGGCATGAGACTTTTAGCATAGATATCTTTGCTTTGTCCCTAGTCTGTGATGTGAATGTTAATTCTACTAACACATGGCCTCTGAGGTTTCAGTGGAAATACAAATGGTTTACCTGTCTACTCTATCTTGGCAGGATTCAGACTTTTTGTCCCCCATATTTGGTAGTTGTTGGTATTTTCTCAATTCTTTCAGGTTTCTTTTGGGTTGCTTTCTTTGGGTTCCTTTGCATCTTACCCTCAACACAAGCAGTTCAAAAGGTAGTCCAGGATTTGAGAGTTTGTTACAGATTTTAGGTTCCTCCTCTGAGGCTCCCTCTTTTCTGGGACTCCTCCCCTCATTTGCAGCTGTTCAGCTGGAGCACTGTTCTCTTTCTAATTGCCCTCCAGGGGAAGGCCATTTAAATGTGGTGGTCTTATCTCCTTTGCTTCTCATCTTTTAAGGGTCAGTCCATCCAGTTTCTCCTGGTTTCTGTCACTTATAGTCCAAATTTTTTAAAACCAATTGTGTCCACGATTTTATGGTTATTGGTAGGAAGGTTAGTGTCATAGGCTAGTCTGCTGGGTCTAGATGCCTAACAGGTCCAGAAGAGTCAGTGTTAAATTCCTCTGGAGCCTTTACTGTCTAGATTTTCATAATATTAAGCAGATATTTTTCTAAATTAGAGTTAAGAGACTGTGGGGAGCCTTCTGGGCTGGCAGATGAAGGACGAAGGCAGAGGTGGGATGTGTTTGCTTCATGAATTTGTCTGTGCTTGGTTGGCTGGCAGGTAGTTGTAGGTGAGGTGATGAGAGATTTCTGACCTATAAATTCCCCACTGCACTACTGTTACGAAAGAAGGTAGGTTGACTGGACCAGGCATCATTGTCTTTTCTTCTTGGTTCTATTGTAGAAGTTGTCACTGTTTACTATCTATTATAGGTACTTAACGTTTAGTGCATTGTGTTGGATTCTGTTTTCATCTCTGGAGCCTGGGTTCTGAAGGAAGGACGGCGTTGCACGCAGGGCTGGGTATGTGGCAGGCTCCAAGATGCAGATGAGGTGTATGTGCGGAGGCGCTGATGTCCGTAATTTTTTCTTTCCTGTCTTCTGCCTTCTACTCAGTAAAGTGTTGTTAAAAATGGTTGGACTAGTAAATTAAGAAAAGTTGTGGATAATGGGTTTCAGTTACCTACTTTTTACCCCTCACCTTTTCATGTGGCTAAATGATAATAGTTTATACTAGTTAGAGCGACGTTGTTATTTTATTTGGGGAGAAATTTAACCACTGAAAAAATGAAAATGAGCAAAATTAAGATCAAGGGCACTGTAAAAATGTACCTTTGACTCTTCACTTGACATGGAAGAACACTGCCAGCGCAGGGTAGGTCTGTATCAGATGCTCTCCATCTGGGTTTGGGGTCTCCATAGATTGCTGCATTCCCCGAAATTATTTGCAAAAGTGTGTATGTGTCTCACTTCTTGGGAGAGGTTCTATACTGGTCATTACTTTTTAAGTAGAGCTAGTTGGGAATTGGAAGGAGTAAGGGGGGTGGGGTCTTGGGGTCTTGGTGTGTGCCACACCTTTTGAGGGCAAAACACGATTGTAAGAGGGTCTTTTCCTAACAAATGCAATCAGTGTAACATGGTTTCTTGTACCCTGAATGAATCCCCAACAACAACAACAAAAAAAATTAAAAGTGATCAGTCAGTACTGTAGTAGGATGGAGATCTTTTAAATTAAAAACAAAGAACTGTGTATCCGTGTATTCCTTTGTCTTTTTATTTTAAAAAGTGTATGTGTGTGTGTCTATATGTATATACATGAATCTCTAATGCATACACACACATGAAAATAACCCGGAAACTAAGAGGATAGTATGTTAATAAGCGCCAGATCTGGGTATTTGAAATACCATTTTCTCTTGTTCTGTCGTATATTGTTTAAACTTTGGAAACGGAACTTAAGTGTCACAAGCTTAACTAATTCAAACAGAAGAAACAATAAAAAAGTACAGTGGCCCTTGTTTTCATGGTACCTTTCTCTAGGAGTGAGTGCAGGTACTAGCAGCAGCCACTTGTATATGCTCTCTCATAAACACATACTCATTTTTATGTTTGACACAAACGAAAATAAACTGCATACATAGTTTCCTTGGGTTTTACTTTTTTTTGTTTAATTGGCCCTTGTCTCTTAAAACCTTTCCAATCTCCAAATTCTTCTAGGGGATCTGTGATACTTCATCTCCACCCTCCCAAAAGGAATTAAGAACACTGGATACCATACTTCTAGAAATCATTTTCCTGTCTTTCTGTTACCCTTTCCAGCTTTGGTGTGTGCAAACCTGACTCCTAGTGGTTGTTCGGAAATTTTTTCCTTTTGGCTCAGATTATTTTTAGGGGCAGTGACCTTTTTGAATGCCCGGTACATGCTGGCCTCACTCACAGTGTTACGTCACTTCTCGCTTACTGTTGTTAACACTCTGATACATGTGAATAATACTTTGGTAAGAGTTCAGTTTTTTAAAAATTTCAGATTGAGCTCCGTATTTTTTTTTTTTAAACTTGTTTGACTATGGAAGTTTTAATTTTTTATTATTATTAATTTTTTTTACTTGGCCACCAAGTTATGCAGAATGGAAGTTTTTGAATGATTACAAAATAAAAGAGTATAGTAAAACTCTGTCTGTTGTCCAGCTTCAGTGATGAGCAGTTGATAGCCAGTCTGGTTGCATTTACTCTTGTGGCCTTCTCTTTGTTTTAAAGCTAATGTCAGAGATAGAATTTTATTCTTTTGTTTTAATTATATGAGATAAGGAATGTCATTTCACATAATCGCAGTAACTTTATGAAACAAAAAATGTAATTCTGCCAGGTGCGGTGGTTTACACCTGTAATCCTAGCACTCTGGGAGGCTGAGGTGGGTAGATCACTTAAAGTCACCCGTTCAAGACCAGCCTGAAGTGAGTCCGTATCTCTACCAAAATAGAAAAACTGTGACAAAAGGCTCACTTAAGCCTAAGAGTTGGAGGTTGCTGTGAGCTATGAAGCCATTGTACTCTTCCCAGCACGACAGCTTGAGACTCTGTCTCCAAAAAAGAAGGCTCGGCACCCATGGCTCAGTGGTTAAGGTGCTGGCCACATTCACCAGGACTGGTGGGTTCGACCTGGCCCGGGCCAGCTAAACAACAATGACAACTGTAACAAAAATATAGCCGAGTGCTGTGGTGGGCGCCTGTAGTCCCAGCTACTTGGGAGGCTGAGGCAAGAGAATCGCTTAAGCCTAAGAGTTTGAGGTTGCTGTGAGCTGTGACACTAGCACTCTACCCAGGGTGACATAGTGAGACTCAGTCTCCAAAAAAAAGTAATTCTTTAATGTAGTCAAATATCTTATCAATGTTGAATTTCCAAGTGTTTCCAATATGATGATTTTTTTTTTTAAACCTTTTGTTAGATCCAGGACAAGTTCTACCTTCTGAGTTTTTATAAGTTGATGTATCTTTCATGTTTTTTTTTTGTAGAGACTCTTCTCACTTCATCACGCTTGGTAGAGTGCTCTGCCACCACACAGCTCACAGCAACCTCCAACTCCTGGGCTTAGGTGATTCTCTTGCCTCAGCCTCCTGAGTAGCTGGGACGACAGGCGCCCGCCACATCGCCCGGCTATTTTTCTGTTTTGCAGTTCGGTCGAGGCTGGGTTAGAACCCGCCACCTTCGGTATATGGGGCTGGCGCCCTACTCGATGAGCCACAGGCGCTGCCTTCTTTCATGTTCTTTTGATCTGTATGTATCCTTTCCATTTCTCTCCTTGTTTTCTTTGCAAATTATCAAAGAAACTGAGTTGTTTTTCTATAGAGTTTCTACCATTGGTCTTGTTTTCTTTCTTCATGTCAAGTATATAACTGTAATTTGTAACAAATTGTTATGACTGGTTGCTTTTACATCTCCAGATACTACGTATTCTTTAGGTATCATTAGATGATAATACGGGAATGTACATTTGTTACCCAACTTATCTCTATTTATGGCGTTGATTTGTGTGAGTTACTAGTTAAACACATGTTTGTAGATCTGAAATGGGATGCTCTTCGAAATAAAACTTTACAAGAGAAAAATTGCAGAGGAGCAGAAGACAGAACCCACTACCACAGCCCTTTATGCAATGCTGTCAATCCATTAATGTGGATGCGGCTCTCCTGACTTAGACACCTACCATCAGGCCCCACCTCCCAATACTGTTGCAATGGGGATTAAGAGGCAGGAGACTCCCTTGAGCCCAGGAATTGGAGGTTGCTGTGAGCTGTGATGCCACAGCACTCTATCCAGGGTGACAGCTTGAGGCTCTGTCTCCAAAAAAAAAAAGAATTTTGGTGGGAGGGCTGTGAACCTTAAAATCACAGCAGAAGCCGATAGATACAATAGATCTATGCCCGATGTATAGTAGATAATGTGTGTATTGTGCCTGCTTAATGTCCCCAGGGGAGAGGCCTTTGGAGTCTTTGTGATAGGAGTGTAGATTGCCTAGCCTAGAGTCTTCCACATAGTTGAATGTTGCCAGAGGGATGCTGCGTATCATCAGATAGGAGCCAAGGCTGGAAATCGCTTCAACCACAGCACTGAAGCCCCCAGAGACACCCACATGTTTCTCTTACTGATGTAGTTTTCTCCCTAAATGAATTATCTGAAGTATTGTAGTCACGTGCAATCAGGGCCCAATCATAAATGCATTATGTAACAGAAATTCAGTTTTAAATTTGTGGTTTGGTGCTCAGACCACATTTGTCCTCAGTAATAATGTGTTATATCCGATTACTTTTTCCAGCCCAGCCCACAGAAGGTATTTACTTTTTAATGTGCCTAACTTAATTGTAAGTGGTAGTGCAGAGCTCATCCTCCTACTGTACTGCCTGGTCACAGTGCCCTTATGTCCAGAGGGCCAGTTTGTTGAGTATTAACTCGAGACGCCAGGTGGATGCTCTTGTGTTGTGGGAGCCTAGACAGGGCGCTCTGAAGTCCTTCACCTGCTAGTCAGAAGTCACCTGCACCTGTCCCTTTTCCCTTGCATGTGGTGGGGAAGTAAGAGCTTCCTGGAAGGAGGAGCTTCTTAGGCAAATATGCCAAATTTACGCGGGGATGACAGGGCTGGATGTCCACAGGCTGAGGAGGCTGGCACAGCAGTGACAAATCAAGTGATGGCACTTTGGCAGCCATTAGTCTTACCTGTTTGCTGAGTCTGCTGTCGAAAACTGAAATATCCGAGAACTGTTGCCCTCAAACTAACATTTCCTTTGGTTCTAGCAGATAAGTAGTTGTTTTCAGCCTTTCCTCTTCCTCTCACCCAAACATGGTTTAGAGAATTATTTGTACCGTGATTTTGCATGCTCACATCTGTACTCTTCATCCCCGCCTTGTGGATTGATTTGTGTCTGTGGCACCTTGAGATCACGGAGTGTGATGGAGCGCCACATTATCTACTGTACTGACTCTGAAAAGGATTGCTAACAGAAGAGGACGCCATTTAGGAGCGACTGATGAAGGGCAGACCCGTGGGCCTTTGTGGGGGTCCGCTGGGATTCATGCCTGACAGGCAGTGCTGTTTAACCCCTTGCTCCCAGAAAAGGTGTATAAAAGGTGCTATGCAAAGGGGCGGTGCCTGTGGCTCAAAGGAGTAGGGTGCTGGCCCCATACGCCGGAGGTGGCAAGTTCAAACCCAACCCTGGCCAAACACTGCAAAAAAAAAAAATTTAAAAAGATGCTATGCACAATGCTGATTTGGCTATAAAATAGTAACTAAGTTATAATTTAACTTTTAAGAAAGTGGGAGAGAGTCAGCGTTGTGCTTCTGTGGACCTGGCCTCCTTGATGAAACTGATGCCTCCGTTGCTGCTTCTGTGGCTCAAATCCTCTGCCCCCATTAGTCCCCCCGCCCCCCCCGAGCCCGTAGTCCAGTCTTTTCTCAGGCCATGTGTTGTACAAGCAGAAGCAGCAATCCGAAATATCAAACTGGATTCGCCTCAGCCCTTGTACAGTCTCGCCGCTGCTGGTGTGCTGAGAGCACCGGTGGTGTCGCCGCAGTGCCTGCGTGGTGAGCAGGCTTCTGGGGGGCGGGGTGAGGGGCTGCTCCCAGAAGAGTGGGATGGGGGCGGCTGGCAGCAGCTGGAGGTCACTGATCTCAGGTGCTTAGTTTAGTTTCTGTATTTTTGCCCCAGGTAATAGCAGCACCTTGTATCTAAATCCTCCTTCTCCTGCCCCCCCCCCCTTTTAAATAAGAAAGCCTTTTAAAATTCATTTTAGGGAAGAATGGATGTACTATATGCTGACAAGAGATGGGGCAGTAGCAAGCCTGAAAAGCCAGAGGAACACGCTGGAGAGGTTTTTTTAGTCTTTGAGATCCACACCTCTTGGGCCTCTCCCAACCATCTGTATATTTGCATTCTAAGCCCCCAAATTGGGGGCGCGCATGTGTGCATGCATGTGCTCGTGTGTGTGTGTGTGTGTGTGTGTGTGTGTGTGTGTGTGTGCCCCTTCACTTGCATGGGGGCGGGGGCACATGTGCATATGTGAAAATGTGTTAATCGGTTACTGGGTTAGTAGCCCACGTTGAGTGGACATCTGGCCTCTCAGGGTCAGAACATTCTGTGTTCACATTCCTTTCTTTCCCACCATAGTTACCATGACTACCTCCTTCCATTGGCTACATCAGAAGTTATCATATCATCATACTCTAATAAGAATATCTAACCCACAATGAGCAACATATTTGTTGTGATTATTAGATTTATATGTAAGATCAAGTTTATTAGATTATATATAAGAGAACTTACTAGTTTTCAGCACCTTCACAATAATAGCTTATTATGTTAAAATAGTTTTTGTATTGTCAAACATTGAATTTTCAGCTAGAAATATTTTCTAGTTTAGGGCTGACAGTAATTATTAGAGCTATTTTTGGTATGTGTATAATACTTACTGAGAACATACATTTTGCTTTATGTTTTAGAAGTGTAATTTAATTGGACATTCTTAGCCACGAAGTTCACGTTGAACTTTTCTGCCTTGTTGTCTTAGTATCCACTAGTGTCCGCAGCTCCTCATATAAGGCAGACAGATGACGTTGGTGCTGCTGCCCCTGGTACTTGATAAATGTTGCTGTGAAGAGCTGGCTGATAAGTCTTTTCTTTCCCAACTGCTTGCATTTTGTATTGTTTTCAATTTTGACCTGATAATATCTGTAATTTAGACAGCATTGATTCTCAAGGTTGGCCTCACGTTGAAATCACCTGGCATACTTTTTAAAATGCTGACTTAATTGGTATGGATTGCAGCCTCAAAATCAAGACTTTTAAGTGGCTCCAATACCACGGGACTCACATAGGCAGCAAAGCATGGATTCTACTCTTCTAGGGGATATATAAAGGCTCACGAGACTGGGAGCTGCCGAGCAGGCACTGAGGGCAGTCGTCCTTGGACTGTGTGGCTTTGGCAGCGCCTGTAGAAGGAGCCCCTCAACTTGGAGCTCAGCCCCTTGTCTACTTTGGCTCCTGTAGGCTCCAAAACAGATGAGGTGAGGGAAGGAGACTTTGAGAGTTTGCTTTGCTTTTTACTTCTGAGGAAATATGTGCTCTGACATAAAAGCCAGTGTCTTCCCACCATCCTCTACTCTCCGAGTAGAAACTCTAACTGCTGTTAGGGAAAAGGGTCCAAGACTCGATCTAACTGCTTCCTGCTGAATCGGGCGATGATAGAAGGGGGCAGTTAGGCAGTCTCCGGAGGGAGAGTGATACAGGGGTTCATGGACTGGAACCATCTTTATTGCATGTGGCTTGGTATTAATATTTTAAAACAGAAGTTTTTTTTTTTTATTGTTGGAGAATCTTTCAGGGTACAATGAGCCAGGTTACACT
>CAUYON010094297.1:0-14902 GCA_963573935.1 Arctocebus calabarensis | reverse complement strand
TATTTTTTGATGAGTTCCAGGAGTCTAGTAGTTGAATCTTTGGGGTTCTCTAAGTATAAGATCATATCATCAGCAAAAAAGGAGAGTTTGACCTCCTCTGCACCCATCTGGATGCCCTTTATTTTCTTGTCTTGTCTAATTGTATTGGCTAGAACTTCCAGCACTATGTTGAATGGCAATGGTGACAGAGGACAGCCTTGTCTGGTTCCAGTTCTAAGAGGAAAAGCTTTTAGTTTTACTCCATTTAGTAAAATATTAGCTGTGGGTTTGTCAGAGATAGCCTCTATCAGTTTAAGGAATGTGCCACCTATACTTATGGTTCTCAGTGTTCTATTTAGAAAGGGATGCTGGATTTTATCAAATGCTTTTTCTGCGTCTATTGAGAGGATCATATAGTCCTTGGTTCTGCTTCTGTTGATACTGTTGATGGACTTTCGAATATTAAACCAACCCTGCATCCCTGGAATAAAACCTATTTGATCGTGATGTATAACTTTTTTGATGATAAACTGTAATCTGTTAGCCAAGATTTTGTTGAGAATTCTCCTTTTTAGTTGGGTCTTTACCTGGTTTTGGTATTAGGGTGATGTTTGCTTCATAGAATGTATTGGGGAGGATTCCCTCCTCCTCAATTTTTTGGAATAATTTCTTTAGTATAGGAATAAGCTCTTCTTTGAAAATTTGATAAAATTTTGGTGTGAGACCATCCGGACCAGTGCATTATTTTGTTGGGAGATTTTTTATTGTTTCTCTGATCTCAGTGCTAGAAATTGGTCTGTTCAGGACATCTATTTCATCTGGGCTAAGTCTAGGGATAGGGTGTGATTCCAAATATTGATCCATTTCCTTGACATTATCAAATTTCTGGGCATAAAGTTTCTGGTAGTATTCAAAGATAATCTCTTCTATTTCTGTAACATCAGTCGTTATTTCCCCTTTATCATTTCTGATTGAAGTTACTAGAGATTTTACCTTTTTATTTCTAGTTAGTCTGTCCAAAGGCTTATCTATTTTATTTATTTTTTCAAAAAAACAGATCCTTGTTTCATTAATTTTCTGAATGATTCTTTTGTTTTCAATTTCACTGATCTCAGATTTAATTTTGGATATTTCTTTTCTTCTGCTGGGTTTAGGTTTAAATTGTTCTTCTTTTTCCGTTTCCATCAGATGGTTTGTGACTTTGCTGATATGCTCTCTGTTTTTCGAACGTAGGCTTCTAAAGCAATAAATTTTCCTCTCAGGACTGCTTTTGCTGTATCTCATAGGTTTTGGTAATTTGTGTCTTCACTGTTGTTGTCCTCAAGGAAGTTAATGATTTCCTTTTTAATTTCTTCCTGCACCCAAGTGTCATTCAGCATAAGGTTGTTTAACTTCCATGCCTTTGTGTGAGGTTGAGCATTTTGTTTGAGTTGAGTTCCACTGTTAGTGCCTTGTTGTCTGAAAAGATGCAAGGTAGAATTTCAATTCTTTTCATCCTGCTTAGGTTTGTTTTGTGTCTGAGGATATGGTCAATTTTGGAGAATGTTCCATGGGATGATGAGAAGAATGTATATTCTATATCTTTGGGATGGAGCGTTCTATATACATCTACCAAGCACAGTTGTTCTAAAGTATCATTTAAGTCTCTAATATCTTTATTTAATTTCTGTTTAGAAGATGTCCAGCTCTGAGAGAGGGGTATTAAAGTCCCCTGTTATTATGGTGTTATGGGATATCATATTGCTCAAACTAAGCAGGGTCTGTTTCACAAATCTGGGAGCATTTAAATTGGGTGCATAAATATTTAAAATTGAAATGTCTTCTTGTTGCATTTTTCCCTTAACCAATATAAAGTGACCATCATTTTTCTTTTTTGACTTTAGTTGCTTTAAATCCACATGTATCTGAGAATAAGATTGCAACTCTTCTTTTTTTCTGAGTTCCATTTGCCTGAAAAATTGACTTCCAACCCTTAACTCTGAGTTTTAGTTTTTCTTTTGGCGTGAGGTGAGTTTCCAGCAGATAACAGATATATGGCTTGTGTTTTTTAATCTATTCAGCCAATCTATGCCTCTTAATTGGGGAATTCAAGCCATTGACATTTATTGAGATAATTGATAAATGTGATAGCATTCTATTCATCTTATTTCATGAACGTCTGTTGGTTAGTTTTGTCTTTTGCGTCATTGGGGAAACTAGGTTCTGTCCTAATTTTCTGGGTTTTACTTTTCTGAAGGTCCAGTGTGATAGTCAGTATGTAGGACAGGTTGAAATATATCCTATAGAACTGGTCTTGTTTTGACAAATTTCCTCAATGTTCCCATATCAATAAAAGAGTTGATTTGTTCATCAATTTTAAAGCTCAGCTTGGCTGGATATAAAATTCTGGGCTGGAAATTGTTCTGTTTAAGTATGTTAAAGATAGATGACCATTGTCTTCTGGCTTGAAAACTTTCACTAGAGAAGTCTGTGGTCACCCTAATAGGTTTGCCCCTGTAGGTCAGTTGGCGTTTACTCCTGGTAGCTTGCAAGATCTTTTCTTTTGTCTTAACTTTGGATAAAGTCATCACAATATGCCTTGGAGCGGTTCTATTTGTGTTGGGGCAACCAGGGGACCAATATCCCTCTGAGAGGAGTATGTCAGAATCTTTGATGATATTTGGGAAATTTTCATTTACAACATTCTCTAGAATGGCTTCCATTTCTCTAGGACATTCTTATTCTCCTTCAGGGATACCTATAACTTGTATGTTTGAATGCTTCATAAAGTCCCATAATTCTGTCAGTGAATGTTCTGCTTTCATCCTCTTCTTTTCGGTCTCTTTAACTATCTGAGTTATCTCAAGAGCCTTATCCTCTACCTCTGAGATTCTTTCTTCTGCATGGTCTAATCGGTTGTTAATACTTTCTATTGCATCCTTAAGTTCCCTAGTTGACTGCTTCAGTGTGTTCAGCTCTCCTATATCCTTTTTATATTCTTCGTATTGTTCATCTCTTATTTAATTCTGTTTTTGAATTTCATTTTGGTTATTATTCACTTTCTCAGCAATTTCTTTTAGTGCTTTTTGATTGTTTTCCACTTTCTCTTCAATTTCATTTATTGTTTTCATTAGCTGAACTTTAAATTCCCCTTCTGTCATTTCTAACACATAGGAGGGATCTTCTGCAGTAGCTATCTCCCTATCCCTAGAAGGAGTTACTCTGGCCTGGGATTTCATGTTGCCAGAATTTTTCTGCTGATTCTTCCTCAAGAGTGCTTTCTTGTATGTGTTTCCTTGCCCTAATTTTCTCTTCACTTCTTTTTGCTCTTTAAGTTACTGTGGCACTGGTCAGACGTTTTAATGAGTCCTTCTGGTGCAAGACCAGAAGGATGAAAAGATTAAAGAAGGGAACACGAATTTAAATAAGAGAGAAAGGGAAAACGAAAAAGAAAAAAAAAAAGGAAGAGAGATAGAAAGAAGAGGGGGTGAGTGAAAAGAAATACTAACAAAAAGATGAGAGGCAGTAAAAGAGAGACACGGGAGAAATATAGGTGTGTGGTAGGGTACTAGGCTCCAACCTTAGAGACACCCTACCTCTGGGGGTTCTGGGTTGAGTGATTCCCTTGAGGTCCACAGCTCTTAGCCAGCGAGCTCAGACACAGTACCCCACTGCCACCAGGTACAGAGGAAAGACAAAAATACTGTAAATCAAACTGAAAGAAACAAACAGAAACCCTTATGAGATAGAATTTGGGGGGAAAATAATAGGGACAAAAACAGTAGCAAAAATAAAATTTTATTTGTTGAAGAAGGCAAAAATAGAAGATCGTATTTAAACTAGAGTGGTGAAAAAAATGTCAAAAAAATGTTAAAATTAAAAAAACAAAAAAGCAAAAAACAAAAACAAAAACCCCACAACCAAGAAGTATATATATCTTTCTAGGTATTGACCAGGCAAGAGGTGATCTTCTGAGGTATGAGATGTTAATCACAATGTGATACAGCTGTATAAGGTGGGAGCTGGAGGCCGCTGCTGATTACTCAGACCCTGCAGGTTCGGGAACCCAAATAACTCCTTAACCCACTCAAAAGACACTCTAAGCCATACACCTTGGCCAAGCAGAAGCTTTCCAGGGACAGCACTTATCCCGGGGATCTCTCCTGGCGTGGCTGCCTGCTTATCCAGTACACCAACTCAAGTATCCACCTATGTCCCTGAGGGCCACGCTGTCAATCTGCCAAACACTTAGATCTCCGCACTTCCCCAGTAGCACAGTTCCCGCTTTGGGCAGCTCAGTCAATAGATCCCTCACCCCAGGTCTCCTGGTGAATCCTGGTGCTACAAAACGCCGGGGCAGCCCACAACTGAATGATATTAGCTCCTTTCCTGCTCAGCGGCTCAGTCTGTGGCCCCAGACAACATCCAAAGTCATCTGTACACTGGCCCAAGATCTCCCAAGGCAGGTCAATCGAGTGTCAAAGTCCAAAAAAACCCCAAACAGCCCCCAAGTAAGGCTTTTCCTACTTGCAAACTAGCCGTTGCTGTAATTACAGCTGCAGGCAGCCTCCGACCAAACAAATGGCACCCACCACTTGCCAGTTTTCCACCTCTTCAGTCCTCCTAGTGGGGTCCAAAAATCTCTCACTGACCTCCTGTATCACTAAAGGGAAGCCTCGGGCCAAACCTACCAGCCAGAGATACCTGGGGTCCTCTCTCTCAACTCTCGCTGCGGCTGGCTGCATAAAAGCTGCTACTCACAGCCATCTTTTTTCCCCTCAAGAATGGTCTAATTTTAAACCTGGTAAATTTCACAGTAACTGAGTGTTTACACCAATTTATACAATTCTGAAAGGAATTAACTGTATTTTAAAAGTCTGGAGTGTGTAAGTCTTCCAACTTTCATCAAGAATTAGTCTTGCTGAAATTTATAAAAAGTTGTGGGTGTTTATATGCATTTAATTTACTCCCTGCTACTTCATTCTCACTAATATAATTTTCTCATCTTCAATTATTTTTTCTTTTATTCAAGGTATTTCCATTTTTCTATTAAATAAAAAAAGTACAGAAAGTACTTTAAAGTCTTTGTATAAATGAATTGCTAACTCTACTTTGTTCAAGTGTTCTGTCCAAAGTATTGGCACAGTGCTGTAATTTTCATACTCTAGAAATGCAAAATAACTTGGTTTAAGGCATATTACATTTGCTTTTCAAATAGGTGTTCTCTATTCAAACAGAATTGAGCTAGAGTGTATTGGAATTCTAAGAATTACAGACAATCCTCTTCTACCATTTTAATATTAAATACAATTATGGTAAGCAGTGTACATAGAATGTCATCTAAATTTTCCTCTCAACATGTAAAAATATTTTTGACAATACATTACAACTTTCTATGATATTCTACATCAGTAAAAGCCTGGGTTTTTTGTTGTTGTTGTTTTGTTTTTGTTTTTTTCTGAAGCTTACCAAGATTCTATTCAAATGAATCAACCTCATTTCCCTTTATAATAGGATACAGGGAAAACACTGATTATTTAAAATTCAAAGATTACTTTAAAGTCACAGCTTATGCACATTTACCCAGCTCCTTCATATCAGCCATTTGCTTTTTATCAAAGTATTTGTCAAAGCTGTCAACCGATAGAAGAAATGTGTTATACATTAATGACTCCTTTCTCATCCAGTACTACAATCAAGGAAAATCAAGAGCTCTGAATTTTCTAGAATTGAACCCACATTTCTGAAGCATCTAAGATTGGAAATCTTCTTTTTCTATTTTTATCCCTTTTTTTTTTTTTTTTTTTAGAGACAGAGCCTCACTTTATCGCCCTCGGTAGAGTGCCGTGGTGTCACACAGCTCAGCAACCTCCAACTCCTGGGCTTAGGCAATTCTCTTGCCTCAGCCTCCCAAGTAGCTGGGACTACAGGCCCTCACCACAATGCCCAACTATTTTTTTTGGCTGGGGCTGGGTTCAAACCCACCATCCTACACACTAAGCCACAGGCACCACCCTTGGCAATCTTCTTTTCTGGAAGAAAACCTCAATAAGAAAAGACAAGTCATCCTAATTTTGTTGTACCTTCCAAAAACTAGAGCCTCATGCTCACAGTAATCTAATGGAAAGGTAACATGTTGGTCTTTTTCACCAGAGTGATCACAAATGGATCACTCCCATTTTTCTTAAGCATTGTAAAGAAAACAGAATGCAATTCCTGAATACAAATAAAGATAGGGCTACAAAGACTAGAGGAGTAAGGCACGTTATTAGTCAACTTTCAGATGAATTAACACTAGGCCTTACTGCTATGTAAGTAAGCAGTACAAGCTTCGCATTTTTTAAAATTGTGTTTCCTTAACTACACAATAAAGTTCTCAAACAAATTTGAAGACTTATTTTGACGTAAGAGAACAGTGACTGTTTGATATAATTTTTATAAATTTATGTGTTGAAATTTTCCATATTTATTATATGGACCTACCAATATTTCCTGTAGAGATTGCCTTTATAAGAGTTGTGGCCTATTATAATGGCCTATTATAGTTGCCATTTGCTCTGTAACATATGGAGTATCTAAGTGACTTACCAAATGGCTTTTCTTTTTAGGATAACCTTTGCCTTCAATATAACATCACTTTGCTTGTTTCCTTCATAGAGATCATTATTGTCTGAAATCATCTTATTTGTTAACTTACGTTTTTATTATCTGCTACATTTCATTAGATTTTTATTTACATGGAGGGATGCTATCCCCTTTGATCACCAATATGATCTCAATACAGTAGAGATACAATAAATAATTTTGATTGAATTTATGAATTAAGAAAGGAAACTGGCAAGCAAGAAAACATGACCAGAGGTTACAGTTCTGAATAAACAAGAGGATATTGCTCAAAAAAAGCTAACCTAGTAACTGTACTGGATATACTCCTAATGTGGTATACAAGAGCTCTAGGCCCTAGGAGGAAATTTACTAATTTGATCAACAAGTATAAACTTAATTCTTATTTGATGACCTGAGGTTAGCCAGGCATTTACAATAAGAAATAGAAACAAATGTCCTGTTTTTATTGAAATCAAATTCTAAGAGAAAAGGGGAAAGTAAATAAATTGTTATTTAAAAATTGAAATAAGCCCTGTGTTAATAACACACAGAGGGTGTATAAGAGTAAAAATTCTAAAAGTGGGATTAAAGTTGAATTGAAGAACATTCTTCAAAGGAGTATTTTAAGTATTTATTCCAGCTTAATGCTTTTCATTAATGCTTCTAAGTTCTTGGTTTTTATCTCTTCAAAAATTGTTCAGCACTTTATTCTTCTTGTGAAATTCATATTAAACATCTATTGGATTCTCTTTCTATAATTCCCTGGCCTTTTATTTTATTTTATATACTTCCAATCACTTTTTTCCTTCGTGCTGCATTCTGAATAAATTAACATAATCTTCTATTTTATTGATTCTTTCTACTTTGTGTCTGGTCCATTTTCTCAGTCCACTCCCAAATATGACATTTAAAGCTTTTAATTTTGGTTATTTTATTTTGAACTTCTGGAAGATTCGTATTGTCCTTCTTTGAAATCAGTTATATTTCTGTGTAAAGTTTTCTATTTCTTGCAATAAATCCCAGCTCATCATGTAAAGCTTTATATGCACAGTTGCTTTAAAATCTGTTAATTCTTACATGTGAAGTCTGTTTTAGTCTGTATAACAAATTCTCATAAGGCTTTATGTCACTTACTATAAATCTGATAACATTGAAATTACTAGTCATTGAGACCTGGGAAAAAAATTTTTGAAGAAAATCATTTGAGTCTGTGTCCAAACACATTTCAAGGCTTGCACATCCCCTGACAATACAGGCTATATACTCAGAGCCATATCAGTGTTAAAACCGTATTTAAGCCCACAGTTTCTCAGAGACAGCTCCCTCTCACTTTAATGTTCTCTTTTTTTCTTTTCTTCTCCTGCTTGGTTTAAGCTGTCCTCTAAAGCACTTTTGGGTTAGAGTAAAAAAGGTGTGTTTTTTGCCGGATTGCTCTTTTTCTAAGGATTTACCTCTTTGGTGGAAGCTTTACGTTAAAAGAAATTTCTGTAAGACTTTCACATTGCATTTTCTCCAGAAGATTGCTGACCTGAGGTCTAAGTGTATATCTCTGAAAATTATATCCCTGTTTGCTTATATAGTCAGAATAAAAATACTATATAGGAACAGTTTCTAGATAGCTATGATCTAAAAATTAAAAATATTTCACAGATAAAATTATGGTCAATGTATTTTTCCAAATGCTTCAGTGTAATATCCAGTCATACAGATGCTACAGCGAGGTGCAGACCCGGTCCATTAGGTAAAGGTGCCAAAATTCAGAGACAACTTGAGACTTTCAGACTTTTTCTTAGAGTTTTTAAGGGATAGAAGAAGGAGATAAGAGGAAGATGAAGAGAGGAGACCCTCAGTGACAAATTTATGAACTCACAGAGGAGTGATGAAAATATGGTTTACTCTATTCAATATATTATTATCTACTAGCAATTTCTGAATGTTGTGTTTATTTCATATAGATTATTTCTTCAATCTACAAAAGAAACAATCATCATTCTTGTGTAGATTTGAGATCAGGCTCATCTTATTAAAAAAATGATAAGTCATTGCATTACCAAAATGAGTGTATCCCATTTGCTCTGTTCCAGTTAATTGCCAGAGCATTTTCTGTTGATTTTCTGGGAAGTTTTCCAATATAAAAATGATAATTAATATAACTATAGGAAAATAATTTTTTATGTCATCTATATTAAAGAGAAGAAAACAGTTATTTCTCAGAAATCAAATCTACTCTTGCACAAAGAACAATGTGTCATATTCCAACGATGAGTCTGGCTCACTTTAGCAACAAATTTTTAATGGCTATGTAGGTGTTACTGATTCTGTAAAGAAGAATGGTTGAAATAATTAAGGAAAAAAGAATTGCCCTAATTTGAAACCAAAGTGGACTTGAAAATAGCAAAAGATGTATTATTCCTTTAAAAATGCAATTGCTTGGCAGTGTTTTGAAGTAAAACTAAAAGTGATTCCAGGAGGCAGCTTCAATGACTAATAATCAAAATTAAGGCTCTGATGTATTTTTCTTTTCACATCAATATTGTAACCTCCTGAGAGAAATCATAGGGTGTTATAAAGTTGGCAAATAACAATGGAAATTGGGAGGTAAAGAAGAGATTAGCTTTGCCTGTTATTAAGTAGCTAGAGGCAAATAGAAGTCATAGTGTTTGCATAAGGGACTGGCTCAACAAATTCCATTGGCGCAGCATTAAATATCCATCCCCATCCCTCTCAACACACATACACTAATAGTGCATTATGGAATCTTACTGGTATTCAATTTCCAATACAAAGCCAAGATTATCAATTCTTTCCTCTGAGAGGTGTTTCCAAAAGCTTCTCTTTGTCAATGTTGAGAAAAATCCTCCATAAGACGTATCTAAAAAAATGCATGTGTGTCTCACATCCATGAATTGTTTTGATTTCAGCCTTATGAATTTGAGTGTCACTTGAGAAATTCTGTTTCTATCCAATTTCCTGGGAAACTAAATGCAGTTTCTAATGTGAACAATTTTTTGTTCTGCTTTTCAAAAGAAGAATGGTATATTTTGGTTTTTTATTTTTTTGAGACAGAGCCTCAAGCTTTCACCCTGGATAGAGTGCTGTGTCATCACAGCCCACAGCAACCTCCAATTCCTGGGCTCAAGCGAGTCTCTTGCCTCCAGTTCCCAAGTAGCTAGGACTACAGGCGCCCGCCACAACGCCTGGCCATTTTTTGGTTGCAGCCGTCATTGTTGTTTGGCGGGCCTGGGCTGGATTCGAACCTGCCAGCTCAGGTGTACGTGGCTGGCGCCTTAGCCCATTGAGCCACAGGTGCCTAGCCAAGATTGGTATATTTTGAAAAAAAAAGTACAACCTCTTTTTCTCTTACTTTATTGATAAATGTAGATATGGTTATGAAAAACTTTAATATATATTATTAGAACAGAGTGTTTCACAGACGCTTGATAATATTGGACAACATTCTGATTTCAGTATGAAGGTGTTTGTAATCTTTTTTTTTTAATTAAATCATAGCTGTGTACATTAATGTAATTATGGGGTACAATGTGCTGGTTTTCTATACAATTTAAAATATTTCCACCAAACTGGTTAACATAGCTACATTTTCTTAGTTACTGTGTTAAGACATGTATATTCTACACTTAGTAGATTTAACTTGTACACTTGTAAAATTCACAGATGTTTGTAATCTTAAACAGAATGAATCAGTATAGTATCAGCTTTGAGTAAGAAAGTAGAAATTCTGCAGCTTATCAAAAATTTCACTGCAATTTATGCTATATTGTTCATACAAGCTTATTTTATTTTAAAATTTACCTAGTCAATAATCAGTTAATCAATGTAAACGCAAATATCATTCCATTCACATTAGTAAAAACTCATATAATAGCCGGAAATAAATTTATTATGCTGTTTTCAAGAGGCATATGAAAAATAAAATTTTGTCAATTAAACAAGAATATTTAGTAAATATAATGATATATTACATGTATTTCCTAGAGGAAACTCAGGATAGTAAAGATGTCAGTTCTCTGTGAATTAATCTATCGATTTGGCAAAATCATAGTAGTAATTGTATGAAATCTTAAAACAATAAAGTATTTGTGTGTAATGGAGCAATGTGATACTAGTAAAAAAATAGTTCATTAGATCTAAAATTGTTAGATCTTTATTGTTAGAAATGTCTTGATCTAATATTTAATAAGCTATATACTTAAAGTGTAAAATGTAACAAATTTTGACTATGTTAAAACCCATGAAGCCATCATAATGATTAAACAGTGGACATGTCTATCATCACATTTTCAAAAATTTACTGCAGGCATTAGTGTTTTCAGAATTAATAGATACACGGCTGCTCATTTAAGAAATGTATAAAAGTGCATAATGAAGTAATTTAAGATTCAACATGCTTAATGTGTTATTATTGTAATAGAATTTACTGTTTCTGTTTTAGTTAATCTGAATTTTGTCTTTAATGATCCATTGCATTTTAGAGACTACTTCTACCTAATAAATTAGTAAAATTACACTTTGGCCCTCCCCACCAACACCTAACATTACTCAGTAATAACTACAAAATATCCTCTGGAGTGTGAATATAGGTATACAAAGTAAAGGGGCCACTTTTGAGCTTTAAGAAATGAAATACCATTGAGGAATGCAAATCTGCGCAATGTTAGACTGATAATACACCTTTGTGTCAAATTTTGTAGGTTTGCTCTCTGTGCCTTTGACATAGTGGAGAACAGAAACCCAATTTTTTTGAGCCCAGCTACTATAGTTTGGATACAGTGTGTTTGAGCCCTTCAAATCTCCTGTTGAAATATAATTGCTGATACTGGATGTGAATCCTAGTGGAATGTGTTTGGGTCATGAGGGTGAATCCTTCACAAATGGCTTGGTACTGTCCTTAAGGTAATGAGTGAGTTCTCACTCTATCTGGCTCTCATGAGAGCTAGTTGTTAGAAAAAGGAGCTAACTCCCCTTCTTCTTCTGGTTTCTTTCCTCGCCATATGATCTCTCCACAGGCCTGCTCACTTTTGCCTTCTGCCTTGAGTGGGAGCAGCCTGAAGCCTTCCACATAAGAGGTGGTAGTTCATGCTTCTTATGCAGCTTGCATAAATGTGAGCAAAATAAACCTTTTATCTTTATCAGTTACCCAGCTGTAGGTATTCCTTTTTAGCAACACAAATGGACTAAGATAACCAGCCTTCTAACTCTTTTCTTCCTCTATGACACAAATCCTTTAAAAACTTTTCATCAAAGATATGAATCTTTAATAACATAAAAATGAGATTTGATAAATTGGAGCACAGACTCCTGGTAACACTATGCTTAATACAGTGTTTCACTAATTAGAGACAGCAAAAACCAGAAAATTAGAATCTTTTACCCCCCAAATATGCTAGGGACAAATATACTATTCCTAAACATTAAAGCTAGTAAATCAATTTGCCACGAATTTGGAAATAGGTTGTCCTGTTATTTTGTGCATGTGCACCCACCACGCCCACATCCCCACACACACATGTTTTATTGGCTACTCTTTTGTCAATCATACTTTTGCTACCCAATAAGAATGACCTAGGTCAGCTTTCCCCATTCACTCACAGCATCCCATAGTACTACCATTCTACTCTGTTTTTGACCTCAATATCAGTTTTCTGTATATATAAAAGTAACATAGCTTTATTTGGAGATATTTTATTTTTGTGTCAGAAAATAGGTGTATCCCCAGAAATATGCATACATTTAAAACTATTGAAGTGTGTAAATAATTAGGTTACATATTCGATTGAAAAATAATTTCTCCTTTTTTTTCTCTTAGAAATGTTTCATTCTTGCTTTATGCGGATTCTTTCCTATTGGGAATGTAGTCTATTTGTGTCACTTAGTTCTCCAAAGTCAATTTCTCAGTATATTTTCTCTTCCATACTGATGGTTCCATAAAACATTGAATTTAGTGCAAACCTAATTAAAGCCAGTCTAATTAACTATGATTCTTTATATTCTGTACAAATTGTACTTGTCTTTCTGTGAAAAAGGCACTGTATGAATTCTCTTAAGCCTTCATTTTTTGGTGGCATGAACTTTCTGTCTGCTGGAACGTTAGTACTAATACTTTCAGTCTTTTTCAAATTCCTTTTGTTTGCATAAAATACATGATTCAATGCCATGCTTCTTGGCCACAGAAAGCAAAGAATCTGCTTCATAATGAAAACATAGCCCTTTCTGAAAGAGTTCAACAAAATGCTTTTTATGGCAAATGAATAAACAACCTGTGAAACTCCCCACAATTGAATGTTATTAAGTCAAACAGGCTTATTAAGATTCATAAAGCAATTAGAAGCATTAGGCTGAATTCTCTTATCAGTTTCTTGTGCCTGTCTTCATATTAAAGTCAATGGGAGCTGTATGCTTCTGGCCGTGGGCAAAATATGGACAATTTTGAATAAGAATAGCATCTGCAATTATACTAGCTGAGATAAAAATTAAAAGGTCCATCAATTCTCATGCTTTAGAGCGTAAATTATAACCAGATGGTGCCAGAAAGTTTCTGCTGGGCATGAGGACTGACTAATGGACAGGTGCATTGTGACAATTTTCTTTTGGCCTCCCTCCTCGTGATGTCTCACACATACACAGAGATGCACCCATGGCCTAACAATATTGAGACTCACATGTCCTAGCAGGTGTTGAATATTTCAATGCAATAGCTTTACAATTGCATCCAACTCAACTGCAATAACTTACCCTAGGTTTCTAAACTTGTTTTTTGTATTTACATGTGTCCTGCTAATTTCCCTTTAAACTGTATTCATTCTGAGGCATAAAAATATGGGAAACGCTTGGGAGAAAGAATTCAGAAAACTCTGTAGCTAAATATGAAAAACAAATTAATTAATACATATTCATTAAAGCACCTAGTACTTTTATGTAGTGTTTGGAAATGTGAAAAATGTGAAAGGAAAATGCAAACCACACTTACTTTCAGGTAGCTGACAATTCTTTCAGGCTAAAGCCATTGAACAACATCATGTGAGGTTTTATGGTACTGTCTATAAATTTAATAGGAGTCCAGAAAGAAATTGTGCATTGAAGCAGTCAGGAACGTTCTGAGTATATATATATATGTATGTATCTTCGTTATATCTACAATTCTGGATGACTGCTAAAATGCCAGGGGATTGTTATTTGATCATATAATTTAGGAAATACCTAAAACACTAACATCATTTATTTTTGCTCTACAAAATTTTCCAGCATATAATTTTATTAGTTTAGACAGTATTATATATTTACATAATTTTACACTATAAATTAATTTGAAACATTGTTTCACACTAATATTCTTTATACTCCAAATGCCCTGAGGAACATTACATTATGCTTATCTTTTTGGAAATTTATTTGAACCTCTTTGTATTGAAAGGACTAGGATATACTAATCTTATTTTAATAAACAAATTGTGTATTAGAGAAAGCTAATGATACCTTCTTTTCTTTTATTCTCCAGAAAAGATTGCATTATAGTGTACAAGCCAAATCCTCTGTGTAAGGTTTCATGATTTATTTCTTTAATTTTATAATTTATTTTGTTTCACCAATAATAAATGAACCTGTTTTAAGACTGTGAGTTTGTTTAGTCAGACCATTGAAATTTAACACAAATTGATTTTCCAACGATAAAAAAAATATGGGAAAAATACAATTAGCTTGCAGGGACAATTCATGCTGAATGAAATAGACCAGGCATTGAAGGCCCTTCCTTCATTGGGATGTGTATGAACAAGGGGTCAGGCGTATTTGACTTTGGCTACCTGAATTGTGTGCACTAATTACCCTAAGAGCCTATGTTCTTCACATTGCTATCTTGGACAGCTATAATTACTTAAAATTTTTTCCTTGTAAATAAACGTAATGAATAGTAGATTTCCCCTACTAGTCCCTATTGTGGTGCCTGAAGAAATACTAGAACAAATAATGAAAACCCCAGTCTCCCAGAAAACGGTGAGCAAGGACTCTCCGAGAGCGAGAGCGCTCCAGGCACCCCCACCCTGAAGTTACCCAACCGGCCGAACCATATCCTGTTTCCCCATACGTGGGTCAAGCCCACACCCACCTTATCCTGGTTACCCAAGCCTCAGTCCCGTTCCCCACCCTGCGTTCCCTGTTCCCGCGCCTGTGAAATCGGCTGACCGCCAGACTTTCAAACCAGCCAATCCACGGGCAACACACCACTCACCCCACCTTTCCCCTCCCCTTGCGGTTTTCGGGTTTAAAACCAGCCTGTAACAGCCAAACGGGTCCTTCCCCCGAGCGGCTGAGGGACCCTGAC